>JADDOH010015248.1:0-25887 GCA_016648135.1 Agrypnia vestita
TTTTAGCTAGTAAAATAAAAATGACTATCAAACGAGAACAGGATTTGAAAAGATTTATGTTCCAAAATGAGTTCGTATAAAAACAAAAGCAACAGTCGAATTCAATAAATATTGAATGTGAATATTTCCCGATGAAAATATAATCGAACAGAAGCAGCGCCTAAAATTACTAAAAAAAACCACGTGTACGAAGCTGCTAGTAATATTATGTTTTAGCTAGTAAAATAAAAATGACTATCAAACGAGAACAGGATTTGAAAAGATTTATGTTCCAAAATGAGTTCGTATAAAAACAAAAGCAACAGTCGAATTCAATAAATATTGAATGTGAATATTTCCCGATGAAAATATAATCGAACAGAAGCAGCGCCCTGTCAAATGGTGATAAAGTATAAATTTGAACGTTATATTATTAAGTTATTATTTACATTTACATAATCATTGGCTTCCGTCCAACATATGTTTAGTCTACGAAATTAATAGAATAACATCGGTTCATATGATGAAGACTCAATAAAATAACAATACGACTCCGGCCGGGGAGAGAGTTGAATGAATGTCTGTATCAATAAACGTGCCCCAGGGTTAACTATTTCTCAGCGTAACCCCTATTCCCATCAATTTAATTATATACGTACTACAAACAATACCATTAAAGAGTTACTGCATAATTATTAGCTGCTCCCAACATCAATAAAATTATTTTAAATAAAATATAGTTATCATTTTTAAAATATATAATTTCAAAAGTGTACGAGAAGGAAGTCCTGCTATTCAGTATAACTTATATAAACAAATAACATGTACCTAATAGTTAATAACAACGGTTGACGACAATTAAACTATCACTAAATTAACACCTCAACAATGTATATACCTGCCTATACAATATTTATTTTTTTAGAACGATTATTTCGTATTTGCTAACCCTTTACTACTCAACATGTTACTATAAACGAAGCACAAATCGTGTCCTAAATTCGCTGTCTTGATTAAAAAACTGGAATCAGGAAATCTTTGATTTTTTTCGTATTCTTCTTAAAAGAACAATATCCGTTATTTAAATTTCTTATTTAAAAGTGTTTAAAATGTTGAAAAATATATTTTAAAATGTAAATTGTGACAAAATTATTTTACCGATTTAAAAATAATGTCTATTAATTTTATAAAGTCGTTAACTTTTAAATATTATTGAAAAAATATAATTTTACGGGTCCTAACAGATGATATAAAGGGTGTCTCATAGCTAGTAGCAAAAACTTATGGGAGTCTTATTCATAGAATAATAAAAACAATTAAAGAGATAAGCGATGTCAAAGTTTGCATTTTGTTTTTCAATATTTCCGATTTATCTTTTGTAAAACGTTCAAAAATGTTTTACCAAAAGATAAGTCAGAAATTCACCCTGCAATGGGATCCGAAACGTTGACCAAGAAGCTCGTAGAAACAAGCACTAAAGTATATAAAGTCCAAAAAGTGGGGCAATTTTTTTTCACTTCTAAAATATCGATCGTCAGTTTGGTAATATAATAATATAAGTAATAAGTATTACTGAATATTTGATTCCTTTCCTTTCAACAATTTAATACAACTTGAAATAGAAAGCTGTGCGAAAAAGTGCTCGTTGTCGCTGAATTTCGTTCACAATTCATTAACAACGAAAAAGTTAATAACTTTTAAGTCGCAAAATTTTAATAGATATACATTTCTGTAAGGTCCATGATAAATTATTATAAAACACAATACCGGGGTTTGAAGTGTTGTATCACACAGAATCACTTTGATACCTATAATATATGCAAAATACATATTTTTTAATGTAGTTGTTCTCACGCTAAGGTGGTAGTCATCTCCCGCGCTGCCGGAGCGGCTGGTGGTGACCCGCCCCATTCTGGTTTAAAACCAATAGTTAAATTGAGATGATTTATGGCCAATTATATGTTTTTTGCATTGTATCAATTAATAAAAAATAGATTCGAATTTTCAGAGAGACGCGACACGAATAACAAACCTCTGGCCGAACACCGAACGGAGGTGAATCGAATCCACCCAATGCGCTCCACTGTCAATTATAACTAAATTTTCATTGAACTTATTTGGATCACATTTTTTTTTAATTTAGCTGCGCCACGGACGATTTAGTACAATATAATAATTATACTCATTTAATAGTTTTTGGGTGCTTATGCGTGCAAAAACCTAATCGAATAAAAATTCATTCACGTTATTAAGAATATCGTTTCGCGAAGTAATGGCAACATTCAAATTGCATCGAATGGTTTTGATAGTACTAGTAGTAGCGGTCAGAGGCGTACCGATGAATAATAGGCCCGCCGGCCAATTTTTACAATTGAGAAGAATTTATTTAAGAGACATATCGACGGCTCCTACGTATAATATCGTAACCCACAAAATTCAATTTTACAGGAGAAGGATTTGAATATATTTTCGTCCGGTATAAATCTAAATATTGCCCAATTTTTTTGAAATTTCGTTTCAATATTTTACTTTATACTGTAGTTTCATAAATAATCACAAAAAAGTCGAAATTATTAACGGTTTTTGTAGAAATGCACATACGATATTATACTTCGGAAAAGACGCGACGTAAAATAACGTAAGTGTTACATACGATAATTTTCTTATGTTATTTTCTCACGCATATTATCGTAAGTGTTACATACGATAATTATTCATGTTCTTTTCCAACGTATGTTATCGTAAGTGTTACATACGATAATTATCTTATGTTATTTTCCAACGTATGTTATCGTAAGTGTTACATACAATAAAATTATCTTATGTTATTTTCCAACGCAAATTATCGTAAGTGTTACATACGATAGTATACTTCGTAAAAAATATGTGATTGTTTGAGATACGATAAAATACGTCCGAAAAAAACGTTATTTATTGCAAAATATTTTTTTTTCTTTCTTGGAAATAAAGATATAATTAAATACATATGAAATACACAAAAAACTAAAAAACGTCGATTTGTGGGTTACGATATTATACGTAGGAGCCGTCGATATACATGTACAATGAGCACAACAATATAGGTACATTAAGAATTATTTTTCTCAATAGTTTCGGTAATTTACAATAGTTTGTTTTACGTAAAATACGTTCACTTTCTTTTAGACTAGATCGGAAACTATTTCTGTACTAAGGGAGCGTCCATAAACAACTTGGTTCCATTTCGAACCCTTTCGAGCCCCTCCCTCCGCCCATGTAGTCCCAAGGTGACTTTTTAAGTGGGACGTAATTTTTTTCCTATTATTCCAGAAGACATTTATGCCGTTTTCTCTTACAAAAACTATTTTAAAATTAGTGATTATGTGCAAACCGATCTGCGCAGATTAATCGATCGCACATTCTGTACCTTTTTAATTGAATCAAATAAAATAAATGAAAGAATGACGTTTTTATGGACGCTCCCTAAAAGAGAGAAGTTGCAATCAAAACAATAATAATGTTAAACTCAATTATCGTTCAAATTACAAAAATGAGGATAATAATACAAATATAATTATTTTTACATGTTTTCTCTTTAAACGTCAGACTGTTACTACTGGCGCTATCCTATTCTATACCGTGTGTATTGGTTGTATGTTCAAATGTTAGTAATATTCTTAGAAGGACCTATTTTTGTTTTTAAATCGAGATGCATACAGAGAATAAATACATGACAATGTTTTTACAATTTTCAAATCAAGCTAAATTGCTCGTATTATGAAAACAGGACTAAATGGTGGTCTCTTCGACTCTGGAACATATGGGTAAATATCTTTCTACCAGACCCATAAGCATGTCTTCATTCGTAAATAATATTTTTTAGGATATGTTATAATCGTGATTATTGAACATCACTTGCGATTCCGGTGATGCCGGGTGGTTGCCTAGGTGACCCAGGCGACACCTACGCCACTGATCAGTATGAAAACTTATCGAATAGGTCAAAAGTATACTGGGGTAAGTATTCAGTTATTTTAGTAAACATTGGCTGTGTATATAGTATTGTTACACGCAACGCAGGGTTAGTCATCCGTGACCGCATTCTCTCGAAGATTCTAATAAATTCCATTATTCACTAAAACATTACTTTGGAATCATCTAGAACGCTCTGGAACAAATTTCTCGAAGGAATATATCTGTAAAAAAAGTCTCGCAACGAAGGGATAGAACTAGTGTGATGATGATTCGTGACGGTGATATGTCATCACGCGATATTAGAAGCGAGCGATCACAGTGTCACCAGATAAATAAAGAAATACAGGAACGAGAAGTGTTTCTATGAAAGAACATTGAGCGGGGTTTGCTAGAACATGATCAAAGCAATAGGAACAGCGTTAATTTGTGCGAATTAAGGAACAGTACACTGAAGTGTGTGAAATATTCGGGAGACATTTAGCGACTATAAATTAAGAATGGTACTACAATTTAACTCGTGTCCAGTGACTTTCTTTGGTAATAAATTACACTAAATTTAATTTCCAGTGTTTTCATTTGCCTCATATTCCGTGTTTCATGCATATATTCCGGACATAATATTAGTAATACCATTCATAACATTGATAACATACGGAAATATATTGTGTTTTTGATGAATTTCTGGATGAGTTTATAAAACCCTGTTTCGTAATTACTGTTTATTTTAAAGAACTCAATGTATCAAATTGCAATGACTGACGCAAATTACAGCCATTAAAAAGCGCACTACAAGCCATTAGCACTGAAACATCTGAAAAATTTTCGGTTAAATTATACACCACTTATTATCGTTTATAATAGGTATCACAACCGAAGTTAACTTGATGGTTCATTAGACCAAAAAGCAGGTGCGTGCCTATAAGTTAACCAATTGGACATCATTAATAATATGATATTACCTACCGACTTATTCTTTAGTGCCACAGGTGGCCACATATGAAAATAAAATAATGGATGAAAGATTCCAAGATTTACATCATCCGTTAGTGGCTGTTAAATGTAATTGCACGAATGTGTGAATATACAAGCGAAAATGAACAATTTGATTGAATGTACTGTACGCGGACGATGCAGTATCAATGGCCAATAGCGAACAACATTTACTGAGTACAGGATGTGCGCAAGGAAAGTAACCTTATTTTGAAATACTATGAAACGAATGTTTGGTACAATAAGATAGAAGAAAAAAGGATATAGCTATTTAACTGCAAGCAAAATGAGCTAGCTCATTGTGAAATGATTCCAATTATGATTTCGAATGAAAACACTTGTTAAACTAAATACACACATATCCATTCAAAACGAAACATTAACCCTGATATCAAGTAATCTATCATACTGACATAATTATAATAAATTAACGAAATTAAAATATTGAACAAAACTAATAAACTAGTGAAAAAAAATTGAAATCTGTCAATAAATAACGAAAAAAATAATATTAAAGTTAGTGTATTTTAGCGCGGAATGATTGACCTCCAACTGGCCATCCAATTTCCCCACGGCAGTCTGGTAAGTTAACGAAAATTTTTCGACCTCATAGGTAGTCTCTTTTTTTAATTAACATTTTTATTCCATTTTTAAAGCAATCCGCCTTTTGCAAAATTTTGAAATTACCAACTATACAATACTAATGTGTTTTCTTTAATAGACTTATTAATTAATTTCATTGACGATTCATTCATTAACTGCTGGCATTTTAACTAAAGTATTCAAAATTGAATCAAGAAGATTCCACCTTTTAGCTACTATCTACGGGACACCCTGTATAATTAATTAACTACAGGTAGGTATGAAGAGAAATTTCGCAAAGACACGACATCCTTTTGATAATAATTATTGAATAACGTTAAATAATGCTGGCTGTCGAGGGATCCCCCCCGCGACCGGACGCCGCAGTGGCGGCAATTCGATTTATTCATTTTTCCAGCGCGTATCGCATACGTGTCGACTGTTTTTGTATCGGCTTTACGATATTTTTATCTCGCGGCCGATGAATTCAGGTAGCTTAATGCCGCGTCATTAATATTCACTTCGTGCTGGGTACATCTCCGCCTCGCGGTGTGAGTGTGTGCGAGGGTCGCGCCCGCGGTTCTGGGCCCATCTATCCCTTCACCCAATTCTGTAATAAATGTATAAATAAAATTTCGTAATCTATAAAGGGCCGTTTTCTAAAAGAAAACATCGGTAGTTTTAACCCGTGACACACTGACCGTTATTTGAGATTTGTATCTGATTGCATCGATGATTGACAACTGATTTTTAGCAAGCAAATCCCAAATAATTGTACCCAAAATAACCAGTTAAAATAACGGTTTGACTAATCATCATCTAATTATCAAACATTCTGTCGACGAACGTTGTAGCCTCTACAAAAAACATTTCTGTTCGCAAACCAACCTGTAAATATCCCAATAATCATAATTTCGATGTCTGTCCGTAATTTCTATTATATATTTTTTTCATCATCATCATATATAGAGAATATACTCTTAAAAAGTATTTTAGAACATGATATTAAGAATTTTTAATTATTTTTTCCTTCATCTTCTTTTTATCCCGATAAAATACAGTTCACATTCGTTCCGTATAGCCCCTCTACATCCCCATCCCATCATCCTCCCCTATTCCCGTAATTCTAATAACTAAATTCCCGGCAATTCGCGTCGGGAATAGTGCGATTTATGTAAAAAAATTCACCTCCTTTAACACATTCAGTTTTTAACCAGACTTATAATTTAAAATAGTTTGAACACTTATGGACATGATTTTTTTAATATTGTGCGTTTTTATGTAATATCCTCATTACGAAGTTACCCCCAATCTCAAATGATGATCCCATCTTAAAATTAAACTTATTGTACCAGAATCGTACATAGTAGCAGTTGGAACAAATAAATGGTTTGATCACTTATTTATTTCATTAGAGTTTTTGTGTTTAGTTTGTAGAATTACGTGTCCATTTTTAATGACATTAAAAATAAATTAATGTTTAATAAATATTATTTATTTTTAAGTTAAATGTGACAGCTGTTTCGGATTGCTAGGCCATTATCAATCAGTACCTAGGTATGGCACGTATAATCGACTTATTTATAAGATTTAAGTTAGCCTTTCCCGTATGGATATTTAGATGTTTTTGGTGAAGCCCACGGATATTAATTTTTTTTCCCTAGGCACTTATCATTAAAGACTCCCTGGTTTTTAAGATTCTATGTTACACTTAGTTCTTGAAATTTCCCTTTTTGTGTAAGTGATTATCTGAATTTCTTCGAAATTATTTATTTATTTTATTTTTACACTACTGAAATTATTACATTAAATATTATATTAATTTATGGCCTTGATTTGATGGGTTTGAAAACTGACCAAGCCATAACCGGGGGCATCAGTTAATCCCCCCGAACTGAGGATGTACCTCAGGCCAATTCATAAACAATTCTGCATCGAGGCAGCAACAGCTTTTAAATTAATTTTTTATTTGACACGAGGATATCTCCCGCAATCTGACGTAAAGATATTGATCGACGCGTTCCTACGAACTGGATCTAAAATTGATTCTCTACTAGGAACATGGATTTGAATTCTCAATTTAGATTCACGTCAGATAATATTAATGATTGGTACTCCATACATCTGTATTGTTTAAAGATCGAATTGAAATCGACATCGAGTAATAATGCTATAAAGATGCCTTGGTTCATGGCTTCCCATTAATTCGCAATCTAAATCAAAAACGTTAAATTAGATTTCGTCAGGGTTTGGTTCTTCTAAAGTATACAACTGGAAATATACTTTATGGATACATAATTTACTAGCTGTTCTTACCCGGCGTTGCCCGGGTTTAGGATTTAGCTAAAAATAAGTTTGTCGGCACCCACAAAGGTTCCATTGTTTTGCAAAGTCTCTAATTAAAACAAAGTTTCCATTTAATTTAGGATGGGATGGATGGGATGTCCAGGGGAAAATGTTTCCTATGTTACTGGGTTATGTTATGTTACGCTGGGTCCTAAAGAATAAGTATGCAAAATTTGGGTCAGATAGGTCAAAAGGTGTAGATTTGTACAGAAAATATATCGGGGAAGGGGGGGTAAAGAGAAGGGGGAAATGTAATCCATTTTAATAGAATAAGTACAGATTTGCATGGAAAATATTCTGTGGGAGGGAGAGGGGTACAGTGGAGGGAGGTAAATGTTACCTATGTTACCCGCCGGGTCCTAAAGAATAAGTATGCAAAATTTGGGTAAGATTGGACAAACTGGTAAGTAAGTAAACAAAAAAATTGGTAAGGTGGAGATTTTTATAGAGAATAGATAGAGACAGACATTGAGTTTTATAGGCATAGATTTGTATGTATGTATGTAATATATTAATATTATCAAATACTTTTACGTAGTTTACACACCCGTTCCGTAACGGGGCACAATTTAACTCCAATAATCTTATTTTTAAAACTATTTATTGAATATTAAGGATATTTAGGTGCTCCTCATCGTAATCCTCATAAATATGAATACAATATGCAAAGAAAAAATAACATGATAATCTATAAGAAGACAGTCAAAAGTACAAAAAAAATAATGTTTTTCCATAGCGCAGCAGCTGCTTGTGAGTGATGAGATTTCGAAAAACCACTTTTCTAAGAAATGTAATTAAAATATTATAGAACATTTTCAAACCATTATACTTTGTTAAAACGCAGTTTTTGAATGGGGTCACTTTGTGCCCCGCTCCGGCCCCGATACTATTTTCAATCTTCCGGTTCGTTATGGTTAAGCTGGGAACAATCGACAACATACATCAGAAGTTATATGAACAAAGGAGTGTAGCGCTCTATCCTCTCTGCTTACCGTGAAACGGCGAGATGGTAAATTATTATAGCCTTATTGGTCTAGTGGTTAAACTACTCGCTTGGTGATTCAGTGGACAGAGGTTCGTGTTGTACGAACCTGTTTTGTAAATTAAAGTAAAGAACTCTATTTTTATTTTTTTTTAATTAAAAAATCATTATCGAGTGATTAGTATCTGATAAAGGCATAATCTGCCGAAAGGATCGTCCTTGTTTGCATAATAAATATACTGAACTCTCAAAATCGTGTGGCGATTTTTAATAAAAAAAAGAACGTAGGTACTTTAAAAATTTTTTCGGGTAAGTTGCAAAACGCCATCGCTAAAAGATTATATTAGATACCTGAGGCATCAAAAAATACATACAAATTCAATTTTTTTTAGGTAACCTATGTAAAAAAGGTTGCATTGTAGATAAGCCTAATCGTAATAATTTCAGTGTAACGTCCGTAATTTATTTACAGTCATTTATTTATTTATTTTTTATAAATATATAAATAATTATTCCTTAGGAACCGAAATGTAAAAGAATCGTCATTTTCGACGGATTACAGCTACAGTTAGGTACTAATAAGATCTGTGCGAAATTTGAACAAAATAGGTTTTGTAATTTTTGAAATATCATCTACATAATTCAGAAAAAGGGAGTTTCGATAAAAACGCAAAATTCGCCTACCACACTAGCATCTAATTGCTATAACTTAGCCAATTTTCGGAATTTTTATATGAGTTATGACTCAAATTATTCTTAAGCTGTAAAATAAAAAAAAAACAAACAATTTTCGTAAATGTCAAGATGGTTAATCCATTAACCAATTCACTCCATATGTTTTACAATTTGCATTTAATATTTTACAAAAAAAAATTCAACCCTTGTGTAAAAAGGAACACGTATAAAATCATCTGTCGTCAGGGAATAACTGGTATTTCACGATCCATTGGACCCCTCACAGAGATACCGAAATATGTGTATCCTTTCAAATTAACATCCCTAAAAAATGCCACGCCCCAGAGATGACAAGACCAATGTAAATCGTATCTTTAGATATGAAATCTGTGAAGCGGTAACCGTCGTATAACAGGACTAAATTGTGGATGAACTGGTTCGAACAACCCCTGAAAAAGATAAAAGGTTTGAATAAATTACGGAAGGGTAGCACGTGGTATTATATTTTTAAAAAGGGGTGTGAACTTGATACGGTACGGTTATGATTTTTTGTGAAAAATTGCGCATCTCTCATTGGCTGAACTCGGAAAACATGTTGCTATGTACCTATGCGAAAGGATAGGCTTATTGAAGAGGGGTTGAATTTCGTATCTTATATATTTATATATTATATATTTATATAATATTCAAATATTCTACGGTGTATCATGCGTAGGGAATTTTCAAAAGAAGTCTGTTACATTACAATGCAATGCACATTTAATACAATTTGAAATATACGAATTAGGTGGACACGCAACTGTTTTGAACTGAAGATACATTTTTCAATGTTGAAAACGGACTATTTCAATGCTGGTGTACTGCGGGTAGGTAATTATTTAACTAATACGTGTACGTCATTCAGACTTTCTTTTTAAATAATTAAGTTAAAAATAAATAATGGTTAAGGACTGAAAAAATGAGCCGAAGTTACTGGTGTAAGGGTGGTTGTAGTTGTAATGGGAATATTGAGAGAAGAGGAGAAGGTTAATGAAAGTTATATCATTAAGTAAATTTATACCAGAATTTAAAAAAATCTAAATATTCAAGATTATTAATTTTATTACCCTTACGCGCGACAGAAGTTTAATAGTACATGAATGAAAAAAGTTATTAATCTCAATGATGTGGTTCGCAAATTCGGAAAAATTATTGCTAGTTAGATAAACCAGTACCTAATGAAAAACTAAAATATTTTTTAAAAACTCAAGTAAAGATAACACAGTAAATATTTTTAATAATCTATCATTATGATTCTCTACAATGTGAACGCCAATTACATCAATGACTAATTATTTATGCATGTCGTAAATAGCTAGTAATAATGCTCTTCGGTTTTTGAAGTTTATATATTATATATAGAGCCATCCGCCAATATTTGGTTTATCTGGTCATGCCAGGTCTTTAGCGGACGCCGTCTGTTCCTGATGCCTTCAACACTCGTCTCATATATTTTCTTTGCCATCATCTGCTCGCTCATCGTATAACAAAATGAATATATATATTTAAATAATATATTTTTATGGCGTCAAGGTGTCAAACAGGTTTTTTTCTAGCAAATGAACAGAAAACCATTTAACATCAAAAATATAGATGTCGTCATATTGACTTTAATAATAAACAAGATTTTTACTAATTTGCATCAAAATTGACATATCTATCGGGTTACAGCGAGTTATTAACAAAACAGTAAAATAAATTTAACACTGTAATATTGACTTAATAGCACTATTCATCCGTATGAATGAATGAGATCTAACTACATCTAACGGTGCTCACAGGAAACTTGTTGGGTCAACCGAAAATCTCGGACAACAAACCCCACATCCTGTCTAGAGTAGGAAAAAGATATCTGGCACTCAAATCTCACAGCTGTCATTATCGTATGAAGTTTCTTTCATATTAATTTGGAGAATGAATAAATGAATTTCAATTAAAATCACTCAATAAACGAGGAAGAATAAATTTCACGAAACGAATGAGAATTGTGGCCTTATTTTAAATTGGAATGAATCTCAACTTGTAAACGCAAGGTGTTGTTATATTAACCCTTTGAACACAATCAAAATATTAACCCATTTGGAATAAAAGTATTCGAATTTTGAATCAATAAAATCATATTTAAAAAAATAAAAACGCTCCAATAAAAAAATACTAAAAAGAAGAAAAAAAACATTTTTAAAATTCACAATGCCAAGACCGAGCACAACATATGCGAAAAATGATAAATTAAAAGCATGATTGAGCAAGCGATTGTTAGAGTTTGAGAAAAAGCGCCTCATTTTATTGACATACGCAAAGTACTGTAAGTGATAGGTGAAATTGATAAAACTAAATTAAATCGCTTGACTTTTTAAATTTTACTAAAAAATATTTTTTTAACAAATAGACCGTCAACAGGTCATTAATGACCCTAATAGACGGTCCTAAAGAAAGAACATTTTGTAAACTTTTTGATAATTACATAATTGCAATGAACATTTTGAATATGACATAATTACACAATACACTTTTACGATAAGTTGAAAGTAAATAAATAAGTTTTTATACAATACGTAATACACTTTTTTGATAAATAAAAAATAAATAATGCCTAATGATAAAATGAAATGTAAATAGGTAATATTAACTAACTAACTAACTAACTAACCATCACGCCGTTTCCCTGCAGGGGTAGGCAGAGAGGATTGAACGCCACACTCTTCTATCCTGGCACACCACTTTTGCTTCGGCCACATTCATACATCTTCTCATACACGTTCTACGATTGTTGCGGCTTTTAACAGGGCCATCCTCAAATACTTGTAGTACCTGATCGTGCCAGGTCTTTCGCGGACGCCCTCTATTCCTGTTGCCTTCAACATTCGCCTCATATATTTTCTTAACCATCCTTTCCTCGTTCATACGTTCCACATGACCAAACCATCTCAGCACTCCTTTCTTTATTCTATCTACCACACTACAGCTAGCATTGCATTCACTTCTAATTTGTTCATTCCTCACTCTATCGACCAAAGATTTTCCACACAAGCGTCTTAGTGACCGCATTTCAACCGCATTCAGTCTACTTTCATTCCTCTTTTGCCAATTCCAGGCTTCACTTCCATACATAAGGGTTGGCACTAGAACGCCATTATGTACTGCTAGTCTTGCTTCTTTTGACAGATTCTTATTGGCCATAATTGCATTTAGTGCACCATTAACTTTGTTTCCCGCAGTTACTCTCCTTTCGATATCATTCTCAGCCTTGCCGTCTCTACTAAACATACTTCCCAAATACACAAACAAGTAAACGAGTTTGTGTAGGTAATATTCAGTAAAGTAAATAAACATCGGAAATCAAAAATCACAATTCAGGAATAATTCTTTGGCGGCCCTCGTAGCCCAGTGGATATGACACTGGCTTCTCACACCGAAGGTTCCGGGATCGATCTCCGGTGAGGTCACAATTAATCTATGTGATTTGCTCAAGCCTGGGTGTTTTGTAATGTTTCGCTTCTGTAATTGGGCCTCTTGGCCTGCTGAAGCGTAAAAATTTAAAAAAAGCAAGTTTTTACATAATGCAATATGTTTACAATTTATTTAAATTGACTATTTACAATTTATTATGCAATACAATTTACTTTAGAACACAATCCACTAATATGTACAACCAATCTTTGAATATGACTAACCTCAAAACGTTACTTTTAGAAAGAAAGAGAGGGCGACCACGGAAGACGTGGCATGACCAGATTAATCAGATACTGGAAGATGGTCCTGTTAGAAGCCTGAACAACTGTCGAGCTTGCATGCGAAGATGTATGAATGCAGACGAAGCGAAAGTTGTATGTCAGGACAGAAGAGTATGGCGCTCTATCCCCTCTGCCTACCCCCACGGGGAAACGGCGTGATGGTAAGTTAGTTAGTTAAGTTACTTTTAAAATGAATAAGCATGGAAGACGTCTTATTTTATATAACATCAGCATTTTAAATGTTTTTTGAATAATTAAAGGGATTTTGTAAAATTAATGATTGATTAATGTATTGTCATCAGGAATACGTTTCTTTGCCAAATTTCAGAGCGATTTCTCGCTGACGTCTGTTCAAGTGAAGCTAAATAACCAACATCAGAAGCTGAGTCGCAGCCCTGGGGAGCGGGTTATCCGTCCAGCATCGGAGGCTGTACGTACCGACCTACGTAGCTGGCAGTTTATCAAAGTTGACCCTCCGGGGGGGAGCGGGGGAACTAGGCGCCGTCCAGTTTCGCAATTCATACAGACTGCGCAGGCGTGGGAAAATCGGGCAGCTGGACCGGCAGCCTCCCCCCCGCTCCCCCGCCCGGCAGCCTTCCTCCCATTCACAGGTGATCTCTGCCCCCGCCCCCCTCGCGCCACCGCGGGCCGCTGCGGAGCCGGTGCTCGGCGGAGGAAACCGAGTGACTCCGTGCGGCGCACAGCGGTCGGGAAAAATCTCGCCAGACATTTATATTAATATAATTTTATTGTATTGTAAAAGAATTTTTGATACATATTTATTTCTTTATATTTGGATGACTTACGTAGTACCGCTCTCACCTCAAGGGCACTTTTTTAAATATAAATATAAAAGCAGAGGCAGCAATTTCCAAAAAATACTAATTTAGAATACACTGAATCCGATATTTTAATGTAAATATAGCTCTATCCCTTCTAAAATCATGTTTGCAAATCACTATTAAAAGCAAAGTTAGCAATATCCTGGTAGTGTAAAAAGCAAAGGCAGGAATATTCTCTTCAACCAATCAACTCACAAGGATGTGTCACGTGACAAAATGGCCGCTTCATGCTAAAGTGAAAGTTGATGTCGATATTAGACTGAAACATCATAGCAAAGACAGCAATATCTATATATGTAGGGTATAAAAGCAAAGGCAGCAAAATCCAAAAAAAAAATAATGCAGTCATAGAGTATTACTAATTTATTATGTACTGAATTCGAGATTTTATAGGAAACATAGCTTATAAATTTACAGGAAACGTGAATTTGGAAGGGATACATAAGTACATAAAATCTAGAATTCAGTGCATTTTAAATTAGTAATCTTTGGTGACTGAATTCAAAACATTAGTTTATTTTTTTGGATATTGCTGTATTTGCTTTTATACTCCCTATATGACGGTGATTTATTTGTGTATGTAGAGAGATCGGTCACGGTCGTTTACGAGTGGCTCTGCAGCCAGGGCAATCAAATTTACCGGAAAATGCCATTACCGGTATATTGGAGAAACCCTGAATTCAAACCGGTTTACCGGTAATTATTTGGGTGTTAAAAAGTGAATATAATGGCATTATATTAATAAATAAAACAATAAATTTTAATAAAAACAAATTGATATATTTAGATATTTTTTCACAGTGAGATTATTTATTTTATTATACAAAACGTTAACTAAAAGAATTCGGCTACTATGAAATGTGCTATTAATTAGAACAAAGGTTGATACATTATAGCATCAATTTAATTATTGATCTATATAATTAATATGCAATGGTAATAATCAACCAGTAATAAATAATAATAACAATACAGTAATATAATAAAATATAGCAACTACTTAAAAATCACTTATCCCACAGATTAAGATATCACTATTTTAATAATTGATTGCAGTGACGAAATATTGAAAGAGATAGTGAATAGTGCAACTACAAATTTCACGAAACTACTGACGATTTTAAAAAGTATTTGTCCGATCTGAAAAGTATATATCACCGGGAATCGAACCCGGACCCTCGGATGAGAAGACAGTATCGTGCCCGCTGGACTACGATGCCTGCTAATAATCGATGAATCAACAAAGAACCGTAAACTAGACTAGTAATTTTTTCTATGGTTAGTCTCGGATCTCCAACGCACGTGCGCGCATTGTATTACGCCGGAGAAAATTTCTGCAAATATCGTCACATAATATCGTAATTTAAAAATATTATTGTACAATGCATTAAAAAGTGAAAAATAATTTAACAAAATTACCAGTTGTTAGAAATTTATTTACCGGTAATGGAATTTAACCATACATATCGACGGACCTACGTATACTGTCAAATCTGCAAAAAATATTTTTTTGTTTTACTAGCTTAAATCATCCGATTTCCTGTATATTTTTTTTAGAAAATGTGAAATTTTTTTAAAAATTTTATTTCAAACAAAGCATAGGTAATAAATATATCAATGGAATATTTAATTTTTTTCAACACTATCAGATTGTTTAAGATAGGTAATAAAACGAAAATCGATTATTTGCAGATTCGATAGTATGCGTAGGGACAATCGTTATTTACCGGTAAATTGTTTTGCTGAAAACCGGTAACGCATGCCCTAGCCGCAGCCCAACACGGGGGACGGTGTGGTCGGGCGGGTAATGTAGCGACCTCCACAAACAGGCACCACCTGTTCTGGCGCGGATTAAGCACCCGAGAGAACCACTTGTGGCGTGGCAGTACTTAGTGCCACTTCTCCCCCCGCACACTGCCGCCGCGCGCGCGCCACTGGATTAATTAAATACCTCGCTATGAGAAAGAGATCCATCTACATTTGAAAGGATTGCGATCAATTTTGAATTCTTTAGTGATGGCATGTTTAGAAGACAAATGAAATAATTTTTTGAAAAAAATAAAAATACACATTTATGAATTTTAATCACTTAAAATTAGTAAGTCAGTCTCTCAGACAGTTATTGAAAAATAATCTCGCAGATGTTTGTATGTATTCTCTTTGGTTTTTCGCTACAATAACAATCATGACCGCTATTATATAACATTGCACACTTCGTAAATTTTGACGTGATGAATATTATATAAAACTTGCTATAATCCGTTACAAATGACGGACTTTTTGTTTGTAATTTAGCTTTACGTACATTTATTAGTTATTTTTATGTCCTAGTTTTTTTTTATCTACCGTTTCTGTTAATCCAAAAAGTTAAAATTTAACTTTCACAGCAAATAAAATCATCGCGCAATCAAGGTATGTTTGTATTGTTAGCGTATAAATAACACCATCTTTAAGCATTGTTTCATTATGACACAGAGAATTATGTATACATAAAATAAATGCTAATATTATTTTGTAAGTTGATACAAACCAGTTTGTTTCACACACACCTACTCATTTATTCACACAGGGGCAAAATATTAAATTAAACCTATTTAATGATAACATGAAAACAAAATTATTATTAATTACCCGACTGGTCCTAATGAATAAGTTTGCGAATTTTGAGTCCGATCGGTCGAACGGTACAGATTTACATTGAACATATATCATGGTGGGGAGGGGTAAAAGGGAAGGGGGAAATGCTGCCTATATTACCCGCCGGGTCCTAAAGTATGCAAAATCGTCGAATCGAATCGAAAAAAGAGTCGAATATAGTATAGATGGCAACTAAAAAGGATGGTTTAAAGAATTGTATTTTTATAGTAAGAAAATTAGGATAGTAAAATTTGTTATAAATTTTAAAACAATGTGTTTAATATTTGGATACTGCATGGGTGATGTTAAAAAATCTATAAATTTTTTTTTTGATTTGTTACTTTATATTTTTAATGAAGTTCTGTTTATTTGTAATAAGTACGTTTAAAGGCTTTAAGGACGTGTATTTTAACAGGCTAGACAGTAAATATTTCGGTTGGTTTACTCTTTTGACTCGGAGTTGAGGATCACGGTGGTTCTGTAACTTGATACTAACTGTAGTCCGGTTAAAACACTTACAGAGGGAAAATGGTGACTGGATTGCGCCGTCTCACGGCCGAGAAGATGCCCTTACTCACACGCCTCAACGGGCTAGATGCCTCCTATGCCGTGTTCCGTTATGAAGTTATTAAAAGTTTACACAGCAATCACTTTAAATAGAAGTTATTTAAATTGGTTTAATCACGAATAATTAGAATATCCAATTTTTCATAATTCGAATTAAGTTTCAGGTTTTCAGGCTGCTTGTTCGTTATTTAAACATAATTGGATTGTGTAGTTAATGCAGTACACACAGTGACCAATAATCACCATGATATTAAGAAAATAAATTGAAGGTGTATTATTGATGGACTTGGCGTTAACGTGCGGAGATTATTCATGACGATCGTTAAATATTGCCACGGGGCGTGGCTACGAGAGGCAAATGAAAACACTGGAAAGTAATTACCGATTTATTAATAATTTTAACATATTCACGAAGTCACTGGACACCAGCGGTAACCACCTTTACAGTCGAGTCTATACACACCGTCTATTTCTAAGACGGTGTGTATAGTAGGCTCGACTTTCAAGACTGCGATAAAGTATACGTGGGGCAAACGGCGCGTACAATTTCCAAAAGGGTCGACGAGCACAAACGGGCATGCAAACTCGGTCGTCCAGGAAAATCTGGCTAAGCATTTTGTGGATACCGGCCATCATTTTGCATTCGAACCGAAAATCCTTGGAAAGCCTAAGAGTCACCATACGCGTATTATCAAGGAAGCACTCGAAATCTACAAGCACTCGATAAATATCAGTAGAGATGATGGTCTCAAATTAAAAACATCGTGGTATCCGGCGCTTCAAAGTTAATCTCGTCGCAGATTCCGAAGAGATAGTGATCAGACAACAGATAAAAGACAAACAACACATGACCCCGACACGGTATTGCTACGTAACACATAAACAACGACACGGTATTGCTAGCCAATACTTTTAACACAACACTGACAACGTTATTACCCTGCTTTCGACACGGTATTGCAGGCCAATACTTAACACTCACAACAACGCATCAGCCCCGATGATGCAATTGCAGGGAACCGAAACGTCTGCCGGAAGGGTCGTAAAAACGCGGCGTTATACCCCAAAAGACACGAACCAGAACATTCTGAGTTTTAAGAGGTTTTTTTTTCACCATAATTTTAATTTTAATTATGGTGGTATAATTTTAATTATGGAAAGAAATATTCGAAACCGGAATTTAGGTTTTCTTTAATAGACCGAGCATTGATCAATATTTTATTAATGACTGACCTATTGGACTCAAGGGATGTGTGCCAGTGATGATGAGATGAACTGCTCTTCTCGAAACTATAATAGTGATAAATAAGTGTTTAAAAAAAAATTAATGCAGTCATTGAGGATTATTAATTTACTAGCTGTAACTCGTCAAAAATGGCGGTACTTTTACATGTCGGCTTCTAAGGAATAAGTATTTATTTATATTGTAAAAAAAATCGTAAAAAAATGTAAAAAAAAAAAAAAAATAATTTACCATAAAAAAGTTACAGACGTTACCCGAAGTTACGGGGACAGATAGGCAGACAGACAGACGGACAAACAGACAGACAACGAAATCATCATAATTGGGATAATGTACTGAATTCGAGATTTTATAGGAAACATGATTTTGGAAGCAATAGATACATAAAATCTAGAATGAAATACATTTTTAATTAGTGGTGTAATCCTCGATGATTGCATTCACATTTTTTTGGATATTGCTGCCTTTGCTTTTATAACCCACAAATTAATATTGTTTAAGCTACAAAGATCACAAGTTGCACTACGAGGGGACTGCCAAATCATTAAATGAAAAGGTCCAGTTTTATCATTAAAAAATAGACCCCTAAATTTGTTTAATGCACCAATAAAAAATATTATAATAATGTATGGACGTGGCTCCGCCTTTAGTTAAACAGGATCCACTCAGAAGGGTTGAATATATAATGAGAATTGATAACTACCTCATAAAAGATATAAAGGAAACGGTTAAACATTACGCAGTGGTGAAATTATGTATAATAAACATTATCCAATTATAATTAAAGTTAACATGTTTGATTAACGCTTACCAGCAGATATACGTACATAAAAATAAAATACGGTATTTTAAATTTAATTGAAAATATAATATGCATAAATAATGAAATGTTATTTTGGTATACTGCGCGCCACTCAATTATGAGCAAAATAATTCCGATAAGACAGAACGAGTTTCGAAATACGGGGTTTGTTCAAAAAATACGTAGAATTTTTGTTTTACTCAATTTTTTATTATTTGTTCTTAAATATTTTTTTATTTTATTTTAAAATAGAGATGCGAACACGGAATACGTGTCACGTCAATATTTTTACTATTTTAACTAAGCTGTATGCTTGTGCATGGAAATAGGACTAACTTGCTGGTCTGGAGTGAGATTTGAGCCCGCGACCTTTGGATCACGAGGCGAGAGTCCTAACCACAAGACCAACAAGCTACTCGAATATTAATTGTATTCCCTTTAAAGTAGTCCCCATCAGGTGTAATCAACTTCTGCCAACGATTTTTCCAATCTTCGAAGCACTTCTGGAATGCAAATTCGGTATGGCGTTTAGCTCCTCGCCTTATCGCTTTTTTTTATCTTTAAGAATATTCGTCCGAATTTTTATTTTCAACATATTAAATACTGGCTGCGTAGCAGTATTAAACATTATTAATATACATTCTAGATGTATATTAATAATGTTTAATATACATACCTACTAGAAACACAAGAGTACCTATCTACCTCCACTATTTTATTTTATCAATAATATTACCAATACGGAATATAGCTAACTTATTATGTCTCCCTGTTGGATGACCGAATAATATAATTAAAAATAATAATAATAATAACTCGCCACTCTGTAGAATTCAGAGATTTGGTAATATACAGGGTGTCGCATAGCTAGTAGCGAAAACTTTACAGGTGGATTCCTGCCTTGATAATGAGTGAAAAATGTTTAAAAAAAGCAACGCTATGGAGAAATGCAATATTCAAGTTTGCTTTGTTACTTATTTCTGACTTATTTTTCGCAAAAAGTAAACTATCATTACAATTACCAGTTACTTACCTATATCGATTGTGAAAAATTCATTCGCTTCAATACAACTCACATAAAATGCTAAAAATTATATTTTCAATTTTTGCAAGGATTTTATCATTTTATTCGACTTATTTTGGTTTATACAAGATTACAAGTTTTTTTCTCTCCACTCTTTATCCCTAATATTTGTATTATTTTTTCCTATAAATAGGAAGAAGTCGCAGGGGTTCGTTCTGTCATTTTTGATGTATTACAGCTAATTAGTTATAAATGATAATAAAAACTTTATAAAATAAATATAGGACGTCTAAATAATAAAAATAAATTAATTTAACAGCTTCTCGAACATGCTTGCTGTATAATAATATGCTTTTAGTTTCTCTATCAAATCAATTCCTAGGAAACTTCATATCATCCTGAGACTCTTAATAGTCGACATGATTAGTGTCGTTTGAGTGCATGGAACAAAAAAAACAATTAACCACTATTTGTGAGAAAACAAATTTACAACGTTTCAAAGTTCAAAAGAATAAACATAATGATTTAACTAACTTCGGCCGCAACACGGCGCAGCTCGTCAGCCCCGGCATTTGATGAATGAAACGTTAGAGCGAGGAGCATACGTAATTGGAGATTAAAAACCTAATGACGTAACGTGGCGGAGATGTGTGCCGCACACACACACCGACGCGAGCGTCACATCCGGTCCCGGGAGATGTGACGTCACATCCGCCCGCCGATGGCGCCTGCACCACGAATAGCTGACACAAAGGAAGACAGATTCGAGTCACATTCGGGATCGGAGCTTTCGCGGCGAGCTTTCGGACAAAATGTAGAAAGGTGTTTGTTTGTGTAAAATAAATACAGAATTGCAATAAATTTGTGAAATATTGTGTAGAAGATAAATTAATAACACATTATAAATCTGAGGATTATAAAAGCAAATGCCACAATATGCAAAAAAAAATATTTTGAGTAGTCACCGAGTATTAGATACGTATTTAGAATGTACTGAATTATAGATTTTATGTGTCTATTCCTTCCAAAATCATGTTTCTAATAAATTTAAAAGCTATGTTTCCTACACGTGTCATACAATGGCTGAAAACTATAAACTAAGTTTCAAAATATACAATATGTAACATATAATAGATTCATGCACCCCCAAATAAAAATGATCTTGAATTGTGAGAGTGGCTATCGACATTATTATACAAAACCCAATCAAAATGATACAACGTGTAAAAATACCATAATATTTAAAACAAAATTGATTTTAGGAGAAGTGTGGGTGTAAAAACAAAAGCAACAATATCCAAAAAATCAAAACATGTTTTGAATACAGCCACCTAAGATTACTAATTTACAATCTACTGAATTTTAAATTTTATTTATCTATCAAAATCATATTTTCTATAAATTTATAGGCTTTTTTCTACAAATTTTCGAATACAGTACATTATAAACTAGTAGGTAATACTGATGACTGATTTCAATTTTTTTTTGTATATTGCTGCCTTTGCTTTTATACCCACATATAATAATCAATACAAAAATAAAAGATAAATAAAATGAAATAACAAACATAAAAATTGACAAGAAATATTTAAATTGTGGTACTTGGCTTTGAATTTTTAACAATGCTTAACAATGTAATATGCTCGATTAGTTTAAGGTTTTTTTTTTAAATTTGTTAATAAATTCTTCTGATTTGAGTTTCTGGGATATTCTGTCGACCTTTACAGCCGACGTTTAAGATCTCATCGCAGGGTCCATCACCAGGGCTAAAGCGTTACATGAACACAAAGAAGAAAACCTAAGAACATAGTTAATAAATTGATTAACTTATTTAAAACAAACTGATTATATATCATTCTAATTAATAAATATCGCCGATTAAAATATGCTTTAAAATTGCAACTTTACAATAAAATGCGTTTTCATTAAATTATATGATTCAATTAGTATAATTTCTGAATATGTAGGTACGCCAGACTGTATAAAATGAATAGAAATCCATAAAAAGATAAAAACATAATCTTCTTCAAAAAATGCAAAGTGGTTTTGTGGTGACATAATACATTACGAAATTATTTAGATTAGATACTTTGTGTACACCATTAATTTATTGAACAACCTAATTAAGTGGTGCAAACAAAGTACATTCTTGTTAATCATATTAAAATAATAATTCTTTAAAAAACGTATACCAAAAAAACCCAAAAATAAAAAAAACGAATCTACAAGTTGCTCTTTGTGAAACCGATGGAGTGACAGGAGTGATCAAATAGTTGTTTAATTCGTATTTTTTTAAATTAATTAAAATTAAAACTTAAACCGAAAAAATTAAACGCGTTTTCATTAAGAAAATAAACAGTTGCATTGAATATATTACAGATTTAATAAAAATGGTTAAACTTGTCCTGTTTATTAAGTTATCTCTGCTTGAGCTTAATTGTATATTATATCAATTAATAATACTCAATAATATTATAGTTTAATACTTCACCTGTCAATAAGAGATTCTGATACTCTCGAAACTAAAGTAGTAAAATATAATATACAATTAAACTCAAGTAGTGATAATATAATTTATGTTTCCCATCCATTTTAATGATTATCCTGGCATCACCTTGCGTGTATTACTTAAAGGTTTAAATTAAATAATAGAACTCTCTAATCATAAATGGTTGCCAACGCGAAATTGGTTCAATTAAATATTTTTTCGATACATATATTTATTCTGTATATTTTTCTATTTGTACATCTGTTTTGTACTTAATGACTGGAATAATTTGTTTTTTAACTCTTTACATTAAACTTCACCACCGGTATTGCCTGATTTCTTATGGAAAAGTCTTGGAAATGAAAATTAACACACTTCCCGTCATCCAATCGATGTACAATTTTACAGATAGACTTGATGGAAAAGCATTTTTACTTAAATTTTGAGTCACACATATACGCACTCAAATTAATTATCTCAAATATTCAGGCTACTTTTTTGATACTAGGTATTCTAAAATTATTTAAGTCATGAACACCCTAGAATTGACCTCTATTTAAAATTACTACAAAACAAAAGCTGGTCGTTATTCTGTAAAATTTATTTATTTATTAGAGACACTAACAGGATAATAGGTAGGTACATGATACTCTGATAATAAAACATTATAAGTGAAGACTATGCTCATTATCCCAATTACAAATGTCTTCGGCACGCTCTAGTAACATGTATTTTTGCATTTAAGTATATTTTACATGTACATTTGTGTGTGTTGTATATTTAGTGTTTGAATGTAATGCGATTAGTATTTAATAAATAATTGATTTAATGGATCTATAGGTTCAGGTCATCGTTTAGAAAATGGACTTTGAAAATGATTTTGTTTGTTGTGAATTACAAAAAGATAAATCTTTTTATGTGTGACTTCAGAATGAACATCTACTACATAATATTATGTATGAATTATACATAAAAATCTTGACGAGATTCAGTGAGTTTAATTTTTGAGTTCATCCAGCGTAATCAAATTGTAAACAAGCTTCAATTTCTAGCATCCATAAATGATTTATAATGAAAATGATGTATTTACAGGTTAATTTTTTTTACTAAAATAACTTCTACCCGAAGACAGGGCATCGGTGAAGAGGAACTGGAAATAGACTACGATGCACCCTTGTTGTGACTTCTCCGGCTGAGGTTAATTGGGGCGCTGTTAATCGCTGGCAGGAGGTACCGCGCAGATCCGCCGTGTTGACGAGAGACAAATCTATTTCAACGAATTAATTTATTGCCGTGTGGCGCCAGGATCGACTCGGAAAAATACGCGTCACAAATCATAATTTCAGATATTTAAATGAAAATCAAATATTTATCTTTTTTAAACGTTCATTAATCAAATTCACATTTTGTTGGCAACACACTTACTGCGTATTTATAAATGCGCGTCAATATGTTACGGGTTAAATCGCGGCCGTCTATTTTGACAGCTTTATTTTACAGCCTTAATTGACGTCAAATGATCATGATTTATCCATTTCGATGCATTTTTACAGGCCTCGATAAACATACAGACGAGAAATGTGAATACTCGTTTAAGAAATCAAATTAACTTTAAGTTTACACAGGGATAATAAATATGATCACTTAATATATATTAAGCAGGCGCCTGTAGCCAATTGCTGTGGCGTGCAGCACATACAAGCAAAAAAGCTGTGCATTAGTAAAGATTCTGGGAAACAAATATTAATTAAATAATCATTTCTTAAGAAAATGTCGATTTAAAATTCTAGCCGTAATTTGTTCTACGGCTAGATGTTTTATTTCTGACGTTTCTATAACCAACTTCATGTCAATTTATAATTTATCTCAATTGTTTGCGCCCAACAAATTTGTTCCATAGTCTAGTCGCCCAACAAATTTGTTCCATAGTCTAGTCGAGTAAAAACTCGTCCTGAACTGTGTATTTTGACTCATCTCTGTGTCTGCGAGTTTTGTAATGGACAAATTTTTTCATATAATAGCGTGTTTCTTCGAAAGGTCCAATATGACGTGAGAACTGCGCGCACATCACTTGCAGGAATGACATTTTTTACAAATTCCACCCAAATATTTTTGGGTGAATTCTATTTCTCTTTTCTATGATGAATTCTGTCTGTCAAATCATAATGATTATGTTGAATACGTTTGTTCTTTTTTTTCTCCTATATTTTTAATATATAATTTTTTTTTTTTTTTTTTTACAGTTTTAATTTATTTTTTAAAAATATTTATTACATTAAACATATGCCAAACTGCACAGCAGTTTTACGGCATGGTTGCCTTCAATATTTGACAATAATTTTTATTTTATAATGAAGATAGTAGGTTATTATCGAGTGTTGCATATTTTTTTACAAGTGATACATGATATGTAATTATAAATTAATGTAAGATTAGGTACATAGCTTTAATATATATTCTTTTAGCTTGTACTTTTTTGAAGCCAATGGAGTTTTTTTTGTCTTGCATCATCTCAAAGAATTTTTTATCTAATTTATTAAAGATTCTTGGCACAATATATTCTCTTTTCCTTTCGCCATACACGTTGTTAGTGATTGGTATTCTCATTGTTCGTCCTGTCGATCTGGTTCATAAATTCAATCCGTTTCTATTTACATGTTCATGGTAATTTATTAAAAAACTTCGTAAATATAGGTTTTTGAACATTTTATATGCAAAATTAAAATGTTTATTTACGACGACATTGCCATCGATGATATCATAAAATGTTTGATTTATTTTGTGAAAAGAAACGTATATCTGATTCCCGTTTTAATTATACATAAATCTTAATGACAAATTTGGTCGTATTACCTTTATACAAAATATTTATTTACTTAGAAAATCGTTGTTTACAATACTTCTTTTATAGTGCAGTTATTTTTGTAGATTAAAGCTACTCAGAATAGTTCATTATATATAGTTAAAAAAATACAAAATATGTATATACCGTAATAGGTATAT
>JADDOH010015249.1:0-21469 GCA_016648135.1 Agrypnia vestita
TTGAATGTTATAAATAATCAGGTCCTTTTAGCAAATAGTTATTGTTTACGATTCCACCCACGATCAACCACTATATCTACCGAATATTGGAAAATATTTATGTTCCTCGCAACCGTTAAATCAATACAAACTGTGCTTTTGTCATATGTGGTTGAAATTTGTCATTCCCACGAAAAATTACATAGTAATAAAGTTATATTTAAAATATGAAAAAAGCTGACTAAGCAATATGGTTAAATCCTATTTTATTTGATTTGCGCCATCTGTAAATGTGTCTCTTCGATTCAAAGACAAAAAATAAGATGTCCATTAGTACGTTGAATTTCACCATTCAGTTGAATTCCCAACTTAATTAAGGTATAATAGTGTACTTCAGACTCGGTTCGCGCCTACACAAGCAGGTCAGATCTCGACTTATCTTCCCAGGCTGTAACTTGACATCAAGTATCTCTACGTTTAGTGACTTACACTCTCGCCGCCGTCCGTCCCAAACCGGAACTGGAACTGGTAATTTGAGCTCCCCGTTTTCTCAAGACGTCTACCTACCAGAAAACTAACAGTGTGCTGATAAGCCAAAATCGTAAGAATCGCTCGAGAAATTTCTTAATGTCAACCAACGCCCAGCTCCCAGTTCTCGCTACACTCTCGTCCCGCACAGACATCTTTTGAGGTGGGTCTCCGACACCGAACTTTATTTGTTTCTTGAGTTATAATATTCGTAGATTTTCACTTGCTCCAAGTGCTTCTTTCTGGTAAGAAATGAACATCTACGAACAAATACTCAGTCATTCCACGAATCTACAACTATTTCCTTAAGTCGGACTAAATCATATAAGATTGCAGAGCTCTTCAAATCAAGAAAATAAATCTAAATATTGATCACCCAGCTACAAACATAAATTGAGGAGTGTAAAAATAAAGGCAGCAACATGCAATTGAGGTGTTTCTGAGATGAATACCAAAAACCTGTCACCACTCTAGGAAATTTCTCTGGAATCTATGAAACCTACATCTTATTGAAAATAAAATTTAAAATAATGCCACTTCAGTTTTCCCTTTGCATACCTACGTTTATAAATAAATATTTAACTTTTAAATATGGATATTGGTGTATTTACTACCAAATAGTGAAATTGCTGCTTTTGTTATTTACATAATTGGATATTGCAGATGTTTCAGTTTAAAATCGGTATCAACTCTCACTTCAGTACAAAGCGGCCATTTTGTCACGGGATACATCCTTGGGGGTAGTTTGGTTGAAGTGGATATTTCTGCCCTTGCTTTTATACTACGAAGATAGTGGATATTGGTGTCTTTGCTTTTAATAGTGATTTGGAAACACGTTTTTAGAAAGGAATGAGCTATATTTCGTATAAAATCTCGGATTCCGTACATTCTAAAATAGTTATCTTTTTTTATTTTTTATTAGATACTAGCTGTGCCCGCGCGGCTTCGCACTTGTAGATTTTTAGTACACTGTTTGGATCGTCATAGAACTTTCGCAAACCTTCTAGAACATTCTCCTTCCAGAACTGTCAAGAAATTTATCTAATGTAGGTACAGGAATCTTCTAGACACACCGACACATTCCGCCACTCAGTTAAGAAGCGTATACGACTTTTGTGACGGGAATTTTCTAGAACCTTCTCCTTCCAAAACTTTCTAGAGTAGGTTTTTCCGGAACCTTCTAGACTCACCGACACAGTCAGCGCGCCTATTTTGAAACAATCTGAAGCATTTGCGGCCTTCTCATAACAAAACAATGTGCTAGAAAGCACATTTTTGTCACCCACTCTCACGCACAGCCACCCCCACCAAACTCGCATATTTTCGATGTGACACCAAGGGCTATACACCACCATAACCACCGGTGGGTTGTTGTGGCTGATTGTGGAGAAAACTTGGCGGGTAGGGAAACACGGGTTTATTTATATATATATATAATATAGATATTGATTGTTATAATTTTCAGATATTTTATATATACCCCCAATTAGACTGGTAATGAATATGGGTATATGGTTTTCATTTTCAGTGACAATCTTGTTAAAATAAAGCTTACACTTAAAGATACGATATTATTTCATTAATAACTTCCACTATTATTATATATATGTTAAAATATGTAATTTTTTTTATAAACACATTACTGCTTGGTACTTTATATTTCTACACTCATATACTGCTTACATATTCTACTATTTATACATGTACTTAATATTTTTATATTTTACTAATCATACCTGATATTGTAATACATACTTCTTTAATGTTATGTAATATATCTCAACTTTTTTAAATGACTTTATATTTTTATATCTTGTATGCAGGTACTGCTTATACTTGATATTGTTTTTAAATAAATATTTGTATATTACGAAAATTTTACATGTAAAAACCTGTAATGGGCGTAAACAAATAAATAAATTAATTAATTACCAGGTTGCGCCGATATACCTACCAGAATTTGTAAAACAACATCGTATCGTACAATTTTTCAAAACCAGTTGTTGTTTTTTTGACATTTGCAAAACATGTTGTTTCGTGAAACAAGGTCACCGGTGTTTACCGTCAGCCAAAATAACGTACAAATAAGAAATAAATCTTACCAAAAAACAAATCGTAAAGCTTTTGTCTGTCCAGAACGTCGACCAGGCGCTCGATGACAAAACATTTATTTCCGCTAAATTAAATACACCGGTTTGTATTGAATCGTATTTAATTGTATTGAATCGCCATCTATCCGGTTCTGAAAAGACCCGATTACAGACACCAACATCATCTAAAGATGTCAGAGGTTAATGAAGAGAATGTGGTGAGTAGGAAGGTAGTAAATAACGTAACATATTGGGGTAGCTGCGTGATGAACTTCGTAATAGTTGAACATAAGTTTTTTCCAAATTTTTTCGTTTAAAATAATTGTTTATTAGATCTTTCGTTATTTTTTTTATCTTCCAATTCGTTGTCGTCATCATAACGTCATATCATATCGGCATTTTATATCTAATAAAATTGTAGACACCTTATATCCACTGGCGTACCACTTTTGCCTCATCCACTTTTATACATCTTTTCATGCACGCTCTTCGGCTGTTGAAGCTTTTAACAGGGCCATCCTCCAATATTTGATTTATCTGGTCTTGTCAGTTCTTTCGCAGACGCCCTCTATTATATTATAAATCCTTTCCTCGCTTAACCTCAGCTTTCATTTTTTTATTGTATCTGCTGCGCTACAGCTA
Organism: Agrypnia vestita; assembly: GCA_016648135.1. Lineage (NCBI taxonomy): Eukaryota > Metazoa > Arthropoda > Insecta > Trichoptera > Phryganeidae > Agrypnia > Agrypnia vestita. The sequence continues at coordinate 3,240 of JADDOH010015249.1, forward strand.
TGTGCTGTATAAATTTTATCGTTAATTTTTTAACACAATGATTCATACTCAGCCTTTTATTCTACTTACCAAATAATTTGAGTTATAAGCCTAAGCGCTTTCGATGGGCACAACCATCATCTTCAGAGGCAATATTAGAACTAATTGTAAATCAATATGGCCGACAAATAGAAAGTAAACGGGATTACGGAGAGGGAAGGGGGGAGGCGAGGGTGGTTATTTATTGACATATACAACAGTAATTAATTTTTACATACAATAATACTTATTTTAACAATGGGGATGACGCAGGTATTTGAATGTTTATTAGGTAATTTTTATTTTTGGTTGCTTTATTAATTTCTAGTATTTCTAGAGCATCCAGTTTACGACCCTTCGCCTCTAGATGTAGGACCCTAACATTATTTTGGTCAAACCAGTGATCATGTTCAATGATCATGATATATTGTGGTAATTTTTTAACTATACATACATTTCGTCTACATCATCATTATCATTGACATCATCACCATCGTAATCGTCATCATTGTCATTATATCTTTATTTTTATATATTAATAAACCATATATCTCTCCATATTAGTAGAGTGATAAGAATAACTAAAGTAATAATAGAATTTGTTCTAACACAGACTACAAGAAACAGTAATCTATCGAGAGGTTCGCATTTCAGATACACATATCGGCCACAACGAAAAATACACTCAAACAAAAAAACACCACTCCTTCGAGCCGAATTTGAACCAGCGACCTATGGATTACTTAAATTCGTTCACACTACAGTCCACCGCTCTACCAACTGAGCTATCGAAGGCGCAGTCTCTCCCGCGATTGTTCCGCTATATAAAGCAGATATTCCGGTTGGCATTCCGTTACTGATAAAGCCTTTCCAATCAATCAGCTCGACCCGTTTTGTTTTCGTATCGGGTTGCGTAACTTGTTGAAACTATTTGCGGAGAGCGGGGAGCAGTGTACATGGCAGGATTGCCGGCTCTGGGAAAAATGTCAACATTAACCGAGCTGTCAGAACTGTCTGCTCAATACACCACCCTTACTTGGATTGCGTAAGATTTATTAGGCTTGGCTTTAGAGGTCTTGCGCTGACCCCTAAAAGTATGGGAGTTGACTAATCCTAGGACGTACTATAACCAAAAACATTTCACTTCGAGACTAGTTTTGGATGTAAATTGTTAATTCTCAATATTTAACCCTGAGAGCATTGATATTAGATAACGTGAAAAAGTACTCATATTAATGATTAATTAAGTACGACGAAAATAGGATACAATCATTTGCACTTTTCGTCTTCTTCTTTATTTGCCCATTGAGGATCTTAGAATGTCTGGAGCTTGTTGAAAAATTTATCTTCAATCCTTCCAGTCGTGAGCCGTGGTGATAGTTTAAAGAGAAACCTGTTATCTCCTATATTATGTCTATCCTTGTTGTTCTATTTCATCTATCCCTCCTTTACTAGATCCTTTCTCGCTTTCCCACAACTATCCTTATAAAATCCTCGAAACGTGATTCTTAAGGGTAGTGCCAGAAAGGATTTTTGTTACTTTTATAAGCCCCAAGTCATTGCAATCACTCTTCCAGTATCGCCAGCATGCCTGGCGCGACTTTAGTCAGATCAGGAAAATAGAAAGAGGTTTTTACTACACATTTTTTCATGAAACAAGGCCAATAAGAATATTTCTCAAATGGAAAAACGATACAGTGGTAAAATGAATGAAAAAAAATTCGTACTTTGTTCTTTTGAATTTCAGCGAGGTACTTCTAAGAGAAAAGTATAAAAAATAAAATAATTAAAACAAAGGCAGTAATATCCCACTGTGATGTTCCTGGAATCTATGAAACCTACCTACATTTTATGTGAAAATACGTTATTAAAAATAATCGCCAGACCAGTTTTCCTTTAATACACGTGTATATAAATAAATATTCAACTTTTAAATATAGATATTGTTGTGATTGCTACCAAATACTGGACATTGATGCTTTTGGTATTTACATAATTGGATATTGTCGTCTTTGCTGTAACGTTTCAGTCTAAAATTGACATCAACTCTCACTTTAGTATGAAGTGGCCATTTCGTCACTTGATTGGGATTGATTGGTCTTAGTGGATATTACCACCTTTGCTTTTAATAATAATAAAAATAAATAATAATAATAATAAAGTAACGTTATTTCCGAAACCGTTTGGTTTTTACTAAAAATTAAGTAGTGATAAGTTAATTCGTTTTATTATTTTGAAAAAATTAAAATAAAATTTAATTCTTTTTTGAATATGCTCTTGCGTATTCAAAATTCGTATTTATTTTTGTGAAAAATGAGGTGGTGACGTCATGCGGCGCACGTGGAAACAAATAAATCATGTCGACGTCACTTTTTCTACTCTGGCTTTGTCCGATTTCTGGCTTTATTTAGGAAACAAACAAATTGGTAAAAAAAACGTACGCGAAATGTGAAATAAAATCAGAAAAAACCGTGTTAATATAACATTCTGTGAGCGCTTGGCACAGAAATATAAGTTGGAAAATAATAATAAAAAAATAAAGTAAAACGATACGACAAACAAGTTTCTTTTCTTTCGTTTATTTTAGCCCTCTGGGTAAAAATATTCAGAATATTTTTACTCCCTTTCTTTTCAAATTAATTCAATCAATATTTATACTGACTGGCCTGTTCCGTAAAATAAAAGAATGCACCCCGAACACTATATTGGGTAAATGTTATTTTTACTCCCTCTCTTTTAACTCGTGGCGTCTGCTTGTCTGCCGAAAAAACTTTTGATCGATTTTTAACCATTTATCCCGTCATCCAATCGAGCTGAAACTTTGCAGGCAGACTCGGGATGCCGATTAAAATGATCTTCTAATAATTTACGTTTGAAAAACTTAATAATTTTAGTATGATTTTTGATTTTTAGAATTTTTTTATTACTCCCTTTCGTAGCATCGCTTCGCCCGATTTGATCCCGACGCTTGGGGTGGGTGCGAAACCTATTTCAACTAGTAAATGAGAAAGGGAGTATAATAAAAATTGGTTTTATGTGTTATTTTTTTTAAGGAGGAGGAGTAGGAGACAAATCAAACTCTTTAAATTAATTAATGTTTATATTTATCAACAGTCACTGGACACGAATGGTCGTACTTATTCACTATTGAACGCTCTGTAAGTACTTTGTGTGCTGTAAAATCCGCGATTATGTGTGGTTCTTTCCATTTCTACAGTTTCGTGAAAATATATATAGTGTCTCTAAATAAATGTGTTATTTATTAATTAAACTGTAAGTATTAAATGCACGACTCGCTCATGACGTCATAACGCATGCGTCATCATTACATGATCCATATATGTTCCCTGGTGATACCAGTGACTAGGTTATGTTGTCTCGAGTTCTACTGAACAAATTTTGAAAAAATCAAACCCCTTTTATTTTTCTCTGGATGAATCAAGCAAGTAATAAACCGTCCAAGGAGGGCCACAAGTCGTTTTTTTTATTTATTTACAAATGCCCTAGTGGACTTTTATAATATATGTATATAAAGTTAAAAGAATTTGTGCATAAACATAAAACAAAAAATAAAAAAACAAAAAATGGATAATAATAAAACATATTGAAGGAAAATGAACAATCATTAAAACACTTTAAATAAATAATAAACAGTGAAAATCAAAAACCTTTGAAAAAATACAGCAATATTGAGAGTGTGCGATTGATCAAACATTATTTTATTATTAATATTCATGTTTTCAATACGTGTCGGATTATTTCAATTAAAGTATTTTATAGGGGGGCAACAGCAACTTAAACAAAGAAAAAAATATTAAAAGCAAAATTTTTTTTTTTTATTAAAATTTATTTGGTAAATGTACAAACTTAAGAGTATTCAATATAATTTAATTAATACACATTTATATTACACGCTTACCCACTTTTAAATGAGAATTTATTCTCGTGTTTAAAAGTGGGGCATTGTCATATATGTATATATCTATTATTAATGAAATCGTTAGTGTAAGACATTAGATTAAATAAGTAAGATATAGAAAAAGAAACAATAGATTAAGTTATAAAAATTAAGACATTAAATTAAGTAAGTAAGATATAAACAGTACAAGAATACAAAAATGTGAGACATTAGAATAAGTAAATAAGGTATACATTAAATTAAGTTATAAAAATTAATAATTAAGAAGGTATTGTAATAACATTTAAAAGTATATATAGATTGTTTTTGATAAGATTTTTTCATTGCGTTATTGTGATGGTTTTTTGTAGAAGATTTTTCAATTTAGTCTTGAATTTTCTATAATTTTTTTCCGTCTTCATTTCATTGGGAAGAGCATTAAAGAATGATACTCCTTGATAAGAGAAATGGTGTTGGGCTGTGCTAGTATTACATTTAGGTATCAAAATATTTCCAGCTGATCTCGGTCTATTACTAAAACATCCAAATGTTCTATTATTGATATACATTTTGTGAATTTGAAGTATCGCAAATTTTTTATAGATTTGATTAATATTTGGGACGTTAAAAATGTTGAAAAGTTCCCTTGTTGGGAATATTGAGGAATTATATTTCCATTTCTACTGAAAGACGCTCTGATATGATGACTTAATATTTAACTCCTGTCCTGAAGCACTTTCAACAACGTGAAAACTCTGTAACATCGAAGAGCACGTGCTGATCTGATAATTATGTTTAAACTACTGCAAGGATATCTCGGCTGTCCCAGTCAACTGGACCTAATCTCCTTTCACGCTCCTTTTAGATGAACCCGACAGAATGTTCTTTTCCGTGTTCCAAGAAATTGAACATCTTATACTCAAAATACTTTTATATTTTGCATATTCAAGACATGCAATGCTAACTTAATCGATATTTCCATCTTAATTATTAGTCTCACCGCACTAAAACGAATATAATAGATTATGTTAATTTCATCCTTACACCACTTTACTTTTTCATCTAAGCATTCTTCAACTAACGGAATTAAATCAACTTTAATCAATCAATCACTGCATCTCAATTCCTATTCCTCTACCACTACCCTGACTCCAACCTCTTTCCCCTTTTACCCGTATTACTATCAAAACTCCTTAATTAATTGCTTCTTATACATACCATATTCAGTCGCTCACCATTTTTTCACTTTAATATTGTCTATCGCTTACTTTAAATTAACTTCAAAATATTTTCTTATATACTTAATTTACTACTCCTTAAACATCTGTGAACCTTTCTGATTGAAACTGTTAAGAGTGCTTAATAAATTAACAAATAAATAAATAAGTATGAACAAAGCAGTAGTTAGGTTATAATGAGGATGTGTACACTGATACCGCAGGTAATAAAGGAAGCTTACACCCGTTTATACCAGTCCTCTTAAAAACCGCCCTTAAGATCACCCTCAACGATAATAGTCATCCTATTATCGATAATAATCATAATAGCGCATCCATAGTCACGAAAGATAACGAAAAAAAGCTACGCATCCGCAGCATAGTATATCCAGAACAGTAGTTTATCTCCGGCCTGTCGGTGAGTTATTAGCCTACTCTTGCATTGACGCTAGGGTTGTCACTTTATTTTTACTCCCTTTCTTTTAACTCGTAGCGTCTGAGATTCCGACGCATATGGAAGACACGAAACCCGAAAATTTCTGTAATTAGTATACCTAGTTTCTGCACTTAAATTGCAAGAACGCTGATTAACATCAACGTAGACTTTTAAAAACTCACAGTCTTTGTGATAATCAACACACCTTTTTAGTAAAGCACCACAAACATAAAAAACGGCATTTTTTTCAGGAAGCGCATTTTTTTCCTAAAGCGGCGGCTGCGAGCGCGAATGGCACCGAAGGCACGGCCTTTATTGCTTTCGCCTTATGCCCCCATATTTTATGTCAATGTGTGCATCACAGCGCGTGCGTACACGGCGCCGAGCACGCACGCACACACTCTAATGGGTAGCGGCCAGTTTGTATGAAGACGTATTACTGTTCTTAGTATACTGTATCCATAGTCACGAAAGATAACGAAAAAAAGCTACGGTAGCTAAAAAAAAACATAATTGACTGCTATATTTACCATGAAATATGAATGATGCCTTTAAAATATGCATGAAACGCATCAGTTTTACTTAAAACCAGCGTGATTTTTTAATCTCATTTAATTGGCTGTAGTTCTGCAACATGTGCAAGCGTCCTTGCTCTTACGGAGCGTAATATTTCAACGTTAATGCTCGCTCGTAAAACAGAATTGCTTCTCTTAAATTCAACTTTGTATTCCTGGCACGGCATGCTTAGAGCATGTTCTTTTACATTGTTTTGTTCTAAATAATCTTAATTATAACACGATAGAAGAAACACGCGTGCCTCTTTTTATCTAAACCGCGTTCTTCCTAATAAAGCAGTATCTTGACCACTGCTATTTCCCTCAAACAGATCAACTCAAAATACTTTTAGTGCTCATGAATGCCGAGAAACTTGGACAAATAAGAGGTCTTAAAACCTAGGTCTTCATCCTAGCTCTCATTTTTCGATACAACTACTTACTTACTTACTTACTTACCATCACGCCGTTTCCCCGAGGGGGTAGGCAGAGAGGATAGAGCGCCATACTCTTCTGTCCTGACATACAACTTTCGCTTCGTCTACATTCATACATCTTCGCATGCAAGCTCGACGGTTGTTCAGACTTCTAACAGGACCATCTTCCAGTATCTGGTTAATCTGGTCATGCCACGTCTTTCGTGGTCGCCCTCTTTTTCTGGCGCCGTCAACACTTGCATCATATATCTTTCTTACCATTCTTTCCTCATTCATTCGCTCAACATGCCCAAACCACCTGAGCGACCCTATTTTTATTCTATGTATTATGCTACGATCAGCTTTACATTCATTCCTAATATCTTCATTCTTTACTCTATCATACATGGATTTACCACACATACGTCTAAGGGACCTCATCTCCACTGCATTCAATCTACTTTCGTTCCTCTTCTGCCAGCTCCAGGCTTCACTTCCATACATTAGTGTCGGTACCAGAACTCCATTATGTACCGCCAGTTTTGCCTCGGTAGACATATTTCTATTAGAAATTATTGCATTCAAAGCACCGTTCACCCTATTCCCGGCAGTCACTCTCCTCTCTATATCTTTCTCAACATTCCCTCTTCTATCGATTCACTATTCACTATACATAATCACAACGTTTCGTACCGTACTGGGTATCATTAACCTGATCACGCATAACATATTACAGAGTATTATTATTAACCCTAGACATGTCGTGCTTGGCTTTGAGATAGAAGTGATATCCTTAACCCCTGCCTGATGGCTTCTTAAAAATTACTTACATAAACTTAAATTATATTGTTCTATAAATATTTTGTTTAACGTACTAGGAGATTAATAAATATTACTAAGGTGAGATGACTAGAGTGACGTGTCCGTGTTGAGAAGATTAAAAATTCAGATTAAAAAAATGCAATTGAGCGAGAAGAGAACAGATGTGAAAGAATTAGTGAGAATATTAAATGTAAAATATATAGAAAACTATATAAACATGGCACAAATTGAATAAATTAAAATTACAGGGTTGAAAACAAAATGCATATTAATGAGATAAATATAGACATTAGCCTGCTTTTTAACATCGTCGAGGGCAAAATTAAAGGCAATAATCGTAGAGGCCGCCCAAGATTAAGCTACATAGACCAGGTTATCGGAAATGTGCGCTGTAGCACAAGAAATTAAGAGGCTGGCAGGTGACAGAGAATAGCAGAGAGACCAAGTGCTTGGATTGAGACCCAAAAAGAAAAAGAAAACAGAAATGGTGGATACAATAAACTATTTGAGAATAATCATAGGTTCTAAATTATCTTTTTAAAAACACGTTGAATATAATATTACTAAAACATTGAAAAAAATAACATTCTTAAGAAGAATATGACAAAAATTGACTTAAAACGTAGCAATAATAATTTATAAATCAATAATTGCACCGCATTTTCAATATTGCGCCACTATTTTAAACTTAAGTAACGAAGGAGACATAAAAAAGGTAAATTCAATAAAACATAGCAATGACAATAATTCTAAGACGAAATAGATTATTTGAATTTAAAAAAAACATATTTAAATGAGCTCAGCATAAAACAAATACTAAAGTACTAAAATATTGAAATGTTAAATAATAGAATACCATAATACGATGAATATGAATATGATGACGATTAATATGAATATGACGACGATGAATATTAATATGATGACGAAGAATATGAATTAGATGACGATGAATATGAATATGATGACGATGAATATGAATATGATGACGATGAATATGAATATGATCACGATGAATATGAATATGATGACGATGAATATGAATATGATGAAGATGACTATTAATATGATGACGATGAATATGAATATGATGACGATGAATATGAATTAGATGACGATGAATATGAATATGATGACGATGAATATGAATATGATGACATGAATATGAATTAGATGACGATGAATATGAATATGATGACGATGAATATGAATATGATGAAGATAAATATTAATATGATGACGATGAATATGAATATGATGACGATGAATATGAATATGATGACGATGAATATGAATATGATGACATGAATATGAATTAGATGACGATGAATATGAATATGATAACGATGAATATGAATATGATGACGATGAATATGAGTATGATGACGATGAATATGAATATGATGAGATGAATATGAATGCGATGACGATGAATATGAATACGATAACGATGAATATGAATATGATGACTATGAATATGAATATTATGATGATGAATATGAATACGAATATGATGACTATGAATATGAATATTATGATGATGAATATGAATACGATGACGATGAATATGAATATGATGACGACGAATATGAATATGATGACGATGAATATGAATATGATGACGACGAATATGAATATGATGACGATGAATATGAATATGACGACGATAAATATGAATATGAAAATAACATACAACGCACAGATTCATGGCCATGATATAAGAAAATCAAACGAAATAATAAGTCTAAATAGAAAACAAATACAAAAAACTGTTTATACTACATATAACTAAAGAAATACAATAATCAACAACGATGCCGTTATATTATTCCGTGAAAGGGTCTGGATGGACCCATCTAAAGAGGCTGAACATGGACTCAAGTTACTTCAAAACTGGCTAAGAATGAACTCGCTTACGCTACTCTCGAATTACATTAATGCAAAATCCAGAAATTATAACGAAGGCAAAAAACATTATATATGTTAGACTGGAAATAGATGAATACCTTCGATGGAACTCTCACATAAATGGAATTATTAAAAAGCTCAAGACTTCTTCAAAAACATAATAATTATATTACATAAGAAAAATATTAAAATAGTTTACTTTACCTTATGTCATTCTCGGCTTGAATATAGAATCTGGGAAACTGCCACAACAAATTATATCAACGATTTAATATAACGGAATCCAGTACTGCAATCCAGGACTTAATTTAACACAAACTTGGACACTGTGACTTCAGTACGGTATAGCAAAGCAATACTTAACCTTCATTTCAACACACACTCATCACATCAGCCCTAATGATGGACCCTGCAATGGGATCTGAAACGTCGGCCAGAGAGGTCACATATACACGGCAGAATAAAAAAATTTGCAAACGTCACATCACGAAATTATAAATAGAATTATTATTTAAAATTGTTTATATGCATGGTTTATACTCGTTAATGATAAATTGTATTATTACCTTAATAAAGAAGAATAGATAAACAAATAAATTTAAAAATGAACATGATGAATATTTTATATTCGCATTCCCATTGAAGAGAATATGTATGCATAATTTGTTTATGTTTGCTGAAAGCGTGTAGAATTGTATAGATAACAAAATAACAGAAACCTGTTCGTACATAATTTATTTAACTTTAGACCACCACTTTAATACTGATTTTTAATCTTATATTAAAATAAATTTTTTATTAATTTTTTTGCGGGTTAGGTGTTGTCACTCAACCAGCTCAACTCTAGACACATTTTGGAGAGTCCGAAACATTATTTTTTAGGTCTCTACGCCTTGCGACAATGGAAATAATAGGACAGTAATCCAAAGAACGTTTAAAAAAAAATTTTGTTCTCTATACAGGGTTATTTGGAAAACATTAATAACCTCGCAGGACTATATTTCTGCCTTGATTACGAGTCGAAAATGTTCAAGCTATTATGACCTAATATCAATAGTTAAGGAGATATGCGACATCAAAGTTTGCATTTTTTTTTCAATATTCCTGACTTATTTTTTGTAAAACGTTGGACTATCATTACAGTTACTTATGTCTGATATGAAAAATTCATTCCCTTTAAAACAAGTCAAATAAAAAAATAAAAACCTTCGAATTCCAATTGGAAAACATTCCAATTGGAATTTTTCAGGGTTTTTATCATTTTATTTAATTTGTATTGAAACCAATGAATTTTTCTAAATCGAAATGAGTTACTCTAACGATAGTTCAACGTTTTACAAAAAATAAGTCAGAAATATTGAAAAAAAAAATACAAATTTTGATGTCGCATATCTCCTTAACCATTTTTCTTAACATCTCCTTAACAACCTTAACCAGCTTGAACATTTTCGACTCGTAATCAAGACAGGAATATAGTCCTGCGAGGTTATCAAAGTTTTACGTATAAACCTGTATTTTTGAAAACCGTTAAAAGGTGTGCTATTACTGTAAGGAATGTACATTCAATTTTGTTCAGCTTTAAAATACATAAAATAGTTGAAAAGATTTCTGTGATTAGTTTTTGATTTTCGCAGAATGGTTATAAAAAAAAATATCAAATTTTTGTGTTTGCACTATTCGCTCATTAGTCATTTTCCGCCTCGGAGAGCCGCTCGCTGTGCTTGCTCCCTTAATTGGGCCCTCTTCTCGCAGTGCTGTTCAGGTTCTCATTGTCTCGGCTGCCTGCCGCTCTTCAAACAATTTCTTACTTGGAAGACTGTAATGAGCGACAGTAACAACTTTATATGAAGTTTCTACAATAGCGTCAAAAATACGCCATTTATTTCATTATCTACAGGTTTCGGGGCCAATGGTCCCTTTATCAGGGTACAATATATATTTAAATCAAAATTCCAAGTATACACATTAATAAAAACAAAAATTAAATATATAGTAACGAGTTGTCGGTTGACGTTTGACAGTCGAATACAATCGAAGGCGCATGCGCGCAGAACAGCGTAGAACACGCGCAGAACGACGGGCCGGGGTGCTCAGTCGTTGAAATAATGAACTAACAGATAATTCGAAAGCGAAGATTTTATAAAAGTTCTTACCGCAGTAGCAAAACAAAAGCGAAGCGGTTCTTTGAGTTGTTTAAAATGTAGCATTGCGTTTCCAGCGAATGTAAAATTTTGGATACAATGTTGAAGCGATAATAAAGGTTAATTTTACGAGTACGAAATACGTTTTTCATTTCATTTCGACCGAGCCACGACACGTAAGAATATAGTAGCTGAATAACTAATTTTTTTTTCAGAATTTATTTATTTATTTTTGATACATATTACACACGTGCATATGCCAAACTGCACAGCAGTTTTACGGCCGGTTTAAGAACGAAAACAAATTTTAAAAGTTTTTATTATTTAATTTGCTATTTACACTGTTTCTTTTTATTTTGAATTTTTATTTAGAAAAGTGCAGTTAGTTAGTATTATTTGAAGTTTTATAAATTTTTAGTAATATTAAAGGAAACGTTTTTTTCTAAAATATGATAAGCAAATTCAAAATAATTAATGCTATTTAAACATCTTTAGTTCTCCTTAATTCTAGTATGAAAATTTCTACAATTTTTACCTACATAAAATAAATTGCAATCATTGCAAATTAATTTACAAACCCCCGATTTTTTTATGTGTAACCTACACTTTGTTCAAAAATCTGACCGTCAGGAAAATGGGTCAGACTTTTAACTATTATATCACAGAAAGTATTAAACGAAGGTAGAAATGTATGAAACGCAGAACAGCCACGCTCGACCCTCTGCTCCCACGTGACATTGTTACGTAAGCGGCACAAATTGGCGCGCTCAGTCAACAGTTTTTATTTTGACAGCCCAATTTATTTCAAAACTAGGATAGGTATTCCGCAATAGAATTTCTCAACTCTTTCTTTACTTTGGAATTATTATAAAATGGAAATCCGTTTGTTTAAAACTGTAATAACTGGAATTTATAAGTTAATGCGACTTGATTTTTAGCTCGCATCGACATTTGTATCACTGGATAAAGTGATTTGAAAAATCCATCTAACTTAAAACAAATAAAACTAATGCCCTATTGTTTGTTCCATATTTTTTTGAATTATAAATAATTAAAAATAGTATTTTTGCTAACGTAAATTTTTTTCAACGATATTATATCTTCTTCTTCTTCTTCTTCCCTATCCGTTCAACGGACATTGACTATAATGTTGGCTATCATCATACTTACCGCGGCCCAGGATAGCTCCACGGTGTACTGATCAAACGACATCCAGAAATATCATAATATATAATAATACTTTCATAATTTATCACATAATAATGTGGATTGTCCTGATTTATTGTCATGGATGGATTTTAATTTACCAACCCGTCGTTCACGACATATAACTCTTTTTCGACCCAAAAATATAAAACTCAGGCCGCAAAAATCTCGGGTATCAGTAGAATCATAAACTTATTCTTGCAATACCAGAATTCTTTCAATAAATAGACTTATTCGCACACACAAAGTAGGTATAGGTTTAAAACCAACATACAACGCACGCGCACACACACATACAAAACCTTTAAGTAAGTAATTTTTATAGATATTATTGTAAGCGATTAAAAGATGTATGGAGCAGATATTATTCAAATGTTTTAATCTTTTTCTTTGTAAAACATCTTCATGCTTTGTTAACTTAAATTCTAATAAATAAAATAAAATAAAAATAAATAAAAATTATTTCCCTGCATTATGAGGTTAAAGATCTCGTACTTCTCTAGATGTTTCATCACACATTAAGTGACTTTGTATTGAATAATTAATTATTTAACAAATAGCGAATTAATTTAGTTTATGTGACAATAATATGTCTTCACTAACTCTGTTCCAGCAATACAAAGATTTTCATTTTTAATTGCGTTATGCTTTCTTATAAGGATGTGTTAATTAAATCATAAACTCCACTCCTAGTGTGCACTCCGCGAAGACACCTAATTCTTCCAGGCACTCCAAACTATTATAGTATTAAACTTTAATTCCATTTCTTGCATGCCACCTGGTGAATAAGTGATAGCAAATAAGTTTTTTTTAGCAGTCAGTTGTTTTGTAAGATAATTTTCCTGTAAAGCGCCTTTGAGGTGAGCGTTCGCGAAAACGGCGCTATATAAATTATCCAAAACAGGCTGGGCAATTTTTACCAAGCAGGGCGCCTCCAGGGTTGAATTTGAAATGATATAATTTATTCCATTATAATCGCAAAACAAAGGGTTACTAACAAAACCAGAATCCCGATGCTTTGTTGTGTGGAATCTATTATTTAAAGTTTTGGTATTGCAAACGTAATTGAAATCTAGCGGCAATCGAGTCGACACGATAAATTAATACACGTGAGGCGCCTCGTGCGCGCGGCCTCATTAGCGTTGCGCGGCGGTTCTCGCGACTGGCACAGCCAATCACAATGACAACTCACGTTGCTGCAAATATTGAAAATATATTCAAATTACCCTGCTCCACAAATATTCATATTTTTGACGCGTAACATCTTTCGTCTCAGAATATTCTTAGGTTTTCACGGACACTCAGAATATTCAAGTTTGTGTTTACTGGGGTATTATGCCGTGTTGTTACGACCTTTCGGGCCGACGTCGCAGACTCCGCAGAGATAGTGATCAGACAACGGATGAATCATACGCACAACACGATACAACACATCACGACTTCGGCACGGTATTGCAAGCCGATAATTAACCACAACACCAACATTCACAACAACACATCAGCCCTGATGATGGACCCTGCAATGGGATCCGAAACGTCGGCCCGAAAGGTCGTAACAACACGGCATAATACCCCAGTAAATACAAACTTGAAGATCTTTTGTCTCGCTTTCCTGCAGTCTGTGGCAGTGATTTCGTGAAAAGGGACGGAAATGCGTAAAGTTACAGATACACATGCTTATTACTGGCATGCTCTTTAGTATGCTCAAAACTAGCATGCCCCAACAACTGTACACACTTGCTCATTATTAGCATGCTTATTTTAAGCATAAGATAAGCATGCTCAAAGTTAACGATCAAACACACATGCCTATTAGTGGCATGCTCTTGTCATAGAATAGAGAGGAACTCTAGTTCAAAATTGAAACTTGAATTCACTTGAAAATTCAAGTGAACCAATAAATCAAAATATTTTTGATTTTCGTTTTTATAATTTTTGTTGTAAGATTTGAATCATTAATGTATTTTAATAAAGTTTCATAAACATTATTTCTTGTTATATTATTTTTACATAGCGGTGACCGAGTATTCCACAGACATTCGTGATTCCTATAAGTCACGAAAATGTTTTATCATCTCCCCAACGCGCCATATTTGTTTCATCTGTCGCGGACTGAGAAGATCGCATTGATAATCAATACTAGCCGCGAATGACATAAGCATGCTCATAATAAGCTCAAAAAATACCCCTTCTCATGGTGAACGACATAAGCATGCTCATAAACCAACCGGCGGTTGATTTTTGAACATGCCACTAATGAGCATGCTTATTACTAGCAATGTGCGTACACACATGCCACTAACAAGCAAGGGCTAAAGAAGGTCAATACTGCGCATGCTCACGTGCCACTAATAAGCATGTGTATCAGTACCTAAAGAGGAAATAAGACGCGCGCAATTTCATTTAACCAATGAGCGTGCGTGGTGCACGCGCGATGGACAAAAAATCATGGTTTATAATCAAATCAATGTCCAGCAAGTGCCATCACAGCGAAGACGCACACTACCATCCAATGCTTCTGATTTTGTATATATGTAGCGAGGTTGGTGTCAAGCGTATGGACGTGACTTTGATATATTTTGACTTATATCTTCGAAACTATCTAATAAATGCTTATTTTTTTACATTAAAACAATAACTACTCTTAATGATTTACATTCCCAAATTTTATGTAATTATTTTTAAATATTCATTCAAATTTTTCATTCAATATGTATGGCGGCACACTACCGCCATCTATGAAAATAAATAAAAGCAAGACACATTTCTAAACAAAATACGTATGTAGATATACGGTACCTACCTAGTGCGGCAAAATTCAATAATAAACAAATGCATATACGTTTTTTTTCTTGTATTTACTAATTAATAAATATATAGGTATTAGTTTTTTAAATTTTGATGTTAATTTCTGTTGCTGCTCAATTGATAATGATAATTGTGAGATATCAAATGTAACACATCATATAAGACTACTGTAAGGCTCGCTCGTTTGTTTTTTATATTTCGGCCTCCTACCGTCTGCTGGAGACGACGGAGAAGCATCAGCCAATTTTACTGATACAGGAGATACAATACAAATTAGATGGCTGTAAAGTGCAGTCATCAAGACATGTGAATTATTTTAAATACGTTTATTTGAAATGCAAATACAAATTACCTATTTTCTTTGAAATACTTCTTCTCAAAATGGATTTTCTATTTTCTTTAAAACTAGCTGTAACCCTTAAAAAATGGCGGTACTTTTACATGTCAGTTCCTATTGAATAAGTATTTACTTAATGGACAATTAAGTCTTATGCGTACGTCCTGTGAAGATACGGTGGTATCGAAACCGGCAAATCTTACTACAAAAGTGGTTTATACAAAATTTTTATTTAATTAAAATTAATAATTATGTCCAACAACAATGTTAATGTTATAGATAAACATTAAAAAGAATAGTTATATTACATCCATTTTAAAGATCATAACTGTAACAGATCCAAAATCAAGACCGACCCAAGCTTACAAGCGAAAACTCCTGCGTGAAGACATAAAGATTTTCATTAAATCGTAGCCATGTCATGATATTGATCTACCAAGAAGTCGAGCAGGATGATAAATCTTGGAGATCTCATTGATTGGGCAGGGATCCTTGAGTACAATATTTGTGAAAATATTGAGGGAACGCCTACTTTAATATTAACTATTATATTTAGAAATGTCATTAGAACTTTAATTATTCTTCTATTTTTAACAGATTAGATGAAAAATTTCTAGACCCTTGAGTATAAATCAAACGAATCGTTTAGACCTTGTTGATTTAAAAATGACAAACAAGATACATGTTCAGGTACTCTGATAGTCTACGTAAGTCAACGCACCTGAGATGAATCTGGAAGATTTATCCCAACCCGGCACACGAGGCCTCGCGGTGGCCGTAAACTGGCGAGATACATTGTCTGGACTTTACTGCCGCTGGTTTGAAGAGGTCGCTAGCTCCGTTCAGGATGTCATTTCACATTTCATTGTTCAAAAATGTTGGCGGCGGGAGGTTTATGCGCCCATTACATCTTTTCATACCACCGCCCATCATAAAATAACATTAATGTGTAAAGGAGCAGAATCTACCTTCAAGACAACGTTTCAAATTCCTGTATATTGTAACAGGACGATGGATTCTGAATCTATGAGTTTTGTTCCCATATGCAATCAAGAGACATATTTTAATTTTTTTCTTAAAGTAGAAGGTACTTTTAACAGAATGTTCGTTAACTTAGTAAAACCACTATCAGATTTAAGGTCTACCGGTTTCTAAACGTATCCGTCTCTTCGTCAGGACCAACACAATACTACTATATTCATAGCACTATACACTACAACCAAAGTATTATTGATCTTTCACCAATACCGTGACAGACCTAATATTTCTGTACAGGATCATAAATAGTATTATTGATTGCCCCCAGAATGTTAGCCTGATCGACTTATATGCCCCATCGAAGTCATCAAAAAACAGTGCATTCATTATTCTATTATAGTGGAAGTGTCCGAACTAATACGTTAGCAAACTCTGTTATCCCCAGACTACACTTATAAGGGAATGAGCATGCAGAGGCGGCTGACATTTTTGCTGATAATATAACTGTGTATAAGACAAAGTTGATACAATTCTTTACATCTCAACTAAATAGAAATGGATAATATTTTTTTCTTTTCTTCTTACTACTTAAACTTCTCTTTTTAATTTACACAAATCTTTAAGATGTACTTGAATCTTTTAACAGCAATCTAAATTTATACAATTCTATTATATGTACTTGTACCTTTTAACTCAACGTCTGTCTTATGATATTTTTTTAAATTTATATTTTGTTCATTTTGTAAAAGCCCACAAGGGCGTTAACAAATAAATAAATAAATATTGATCACATGCGTGTTAATCTCGTCAGAGACAAGCACGCATTGAAGGTACTTTTATTCACTGCCACGAAACAAGTTATTTAATTGCGAGCATTTCTCAAGATCTCAGTTATTTTATAAACACCTTATCGCCGACCAGTACTCGTAGAAGTAATGGATCCCGCAAAACATTTAATTTCAAATGAAAGCAGTCGACCCGCGGCCGACCGCGGATAAACCGGAACTTTTCCAGCAACCAACTAGTTTCGGGATTCTGTACCACGCTGCGGCTGCGGCTTCCCCCTCGGAAACTTTCCCCCGCCCCCCCAATCACGTGTGCACGCTTCCACTTCTGTTTGATAACTTGTCTCCCATTGATCCGAACGAATTGACTAATCATCTGCACGCTGGTCAGAAATTCTTTGACAGACAGACAAAGTGAGATATTTAATTAACAAAAAAAAACAAAATAAATGCTTTAAAATGGTTCAAAAACTACTCAAATAATAGATATCAAATTACAAAAGTTGGTGATACAGTTTTTTTCACCGAATCCTTATATCATTAGGCGTTCCACAGGGCTCAATTCTAGGACCTACATAGTTCATAATTTACATTAACGATAAAATGAATGTGTGAATGACAATATGTGAAAAGGGCAATAGTTTTAAATGAAGTTAGAATCCTAGCCCGTCGTGTGTTTCGGACCATTTTGAACTGGACTCTTATT
>JADDOH010015250.1:0-14900 GCA_016648135.1 Agrypnia vestita
ACACCGGGGAGAGTCGGCGGGGCCGCAAGAGAGCCGCCGGCGGCAACCAGATAACACAGTACTGGAAAAAAGGGCAGATGTTGTTTTGGTGACCAGAGGAACGCCCACGGGGGGAGCATTGCCCGATATAAAACGCTTCTCATCATGGACGAAATTGGTGCGCACCGCGGCATGGATAAGGCGCTTCATTTGGAATTGCCGCCGCCGCGCTGACGAGCGGCCCGGCCGAGATGTCACCTGCGACGAAAGAATAGCAGCCGAGCGCGCATGGATATTGCATTCTCAGGCGGAGGCGTTCGGCACAGAAATAAAAATTTTGCACCGCGGTGGAGCCGTCCCAAGGACCAGCCGGCTGTACCCACTGACGCCGCGCCTGGATGAATATGGAGTTATACGGATGGGCTCGCGGCTCGAGCAAACCGCGGTGCATGAAATACCGGCCGGCTTGAGGGCGCCGGTAGTATTGGACGGCTCTCACCCGTATGCCCGCTTGATGATAAGGCATTAACATGAGAAGGAAAATCACCCGGGCACTGAGAAAACTGTGGCAGATGTGCGGGAGAATTTTTATATTTTAAAATTGAGACCCACAGTGCGCCGGGTGAAATATGAATGCCAAGCGTGCCGAAACAGAAAAAGCCAGCCGCAACCGCCGTTAATGGGTCAAATGCCAGATTGCCGACTGGCTTACAATACTCCCGCTTTTTACCATTGTTTTTACCATTGTGGACTCGATTATTTTGGCCCAATGCAGGTGACTATCGGCCGGCGAAGAGAGAAGCGGTACGGCGCGCTATTTACATGCCTGACAACGCGCGCCGTACATTTGGAAATCGCCGAGTCTTTGTCTGCAGACTCGGCCATACTCGCTATAAGGCGAATGGCCGCGCGGCGCGGGCATCCGCGCCTACTATATTCCGATAATGGAACCAATTTTCGAGGCGCGGAAAAGAGATGGCAGCCGCGCTGAAAGATTTGAGAAGTGACCCGCGGATGCATGGGCACCTCGCGGAGAGCGGGGTTGAATGGAACTTCAACCCCCCCCTCGCCCCACATATGGGTGGCGCCTGGGAGAGCCTGGTACGCGCCGTGAAGCGGGCGTTGGAGGCTACTTTGAAGGAGCGGGCACCGCGGGAAGAAACCTTGAGGACTCTGTTGGCTGAGGCCGAATATACTGTTAATAGCCGTCCGTTGACGCATGTATCGGTTGATCCGAAAGATGACGCGCCTCTTACGCCGAACCATCTGTTGCTGGGAGCGACCGGCCGCAATTCACATTTGGCGGTATACGGGGCGCTAGATGAAAATATATGCCTGAAAAGACAGTGGAGGATATCGCAACAGATGGCCGATTTATTCTGGCGGCGGTGGATGAAAGAATACTTGCCTACATTGGCGCGCCGAAATAAATGGCAGGAGCCCGCGCCCGCAATTAAGGAAGGCGAGATGGCCGTCATCGCAGATCCCGCGCTGCCCCGCAACACATGGCCCAGAGGGCGAATTTTGGAAGCCCGCCCGGCGCCCGATGGACAAATTCGAGTCGTCCGAGTACGCACAGCTGCGGGCGATTATACTCGACCAGCCACAAGAATAATCATGCTGAAGGGGAATCCAGCATAAGGGCGCTGGCAGCATACCCTGTCCTCCTGATAAGTGCGGGCAGGCCACACGGGGGGAGTATGGAACGGACAGGGTTGAGCCATGTAAAAAATGAGAACATAACATGACCACTATGAGCGGCGCGTGTCCAAAATAAATCAGCCGCTACATACAGAAAATTGCATTGGAGACGAGGCGTGTATGCCGCTACTGAAAATTGGGTTGCCGCTCGGAGCGCGCGCAAGTCAGTGCCCAGCGGCTGCTGCCGCGACTGGAGGGGGGCCGCGCGCGCATACTGCTTCCAACTAGCTGTAGAACAACATCGTCCGGACACTAGCCCTGAGATTGGCCCTTTGTTAAATGAATATGAAAAATGCGGCCTGTTTGGCCGCCGATGTTATTTCCAGCTACAAGTGTCGATACAAATATGTGTGGAATTTGTATATGTTATGAAAATATTTTAAAAATATGTTGATGCCTTGTAAGAAGCAGCGCTTGGCGCCCTTTTTTGTATGCAATATTGTCATGTGCATTATGTTGAATCTCTGATGAGAAAAATGTATTGGAATTTTATGAATTTTTATGAATAAAATGGAAATAAATAATTTTTTATTTGGCACCTATTGGTGCGTGGACAAAGGTTAGAAGTTTGAGCCGAAGGGATTCTTCCGCGATGTAACGCCCCAAAGTAAAGTATGTGTGTGGCACGCGGTACCCGCGATGTTCGCCAACACTAAATGGGCATGAGTGTGGCACGCAATATTCGCCAACACGGGAGACGAGTCTCGCTGCAGAGGGTCTCGTCTCTTTCTTTCCGCCGTTGAATCCGCCGACGGGCAAATAAATGTTTTTTGAATATGAGAGATTTTACAAACTTACCTGACCGGCTATAACTTCTAACGCCTAGTACTCAAATTCCGAGCCCCCGTCTGAGATGCGTATATGGGATACCCTCCACGGGGGCCCGAAGGCCTGCACCGGGCGCCATCGTGGAGATGGTCATCATGAAATAAATGAGTACTGGAAGACCGTGAGAAAAATTTTGTATTTTTCTCGATTTGGAAACGGTGTACGCCTGTTTTCGGGCCCACGTCGCGGTAAGCTCGCGCACACGGCTCGCCGTGGAGAATATTAAAAAGTCGAATTTTTAATCGACAATCAGAGCGGCTTATCGTGGACGAATTCCTACTTATGTAGTGTCATTGCATTCCTTTACTGAATGCCTGTCTGGAAAATATATTTTTATATATGTGGAATGATATAGGCGCGCCTGAGAGTGAAATAAAAAATTGGTTTTTGGCGCTTTTTTGAATGCCTATAACTCAGTAAATATTTACCTGAAATATTTGGAATTACTGTTAAAATGAGCGCTTGCATGCGCAAATTACATTTGTCATAGCAAAACTTGTAAAAATGCTGTTTTTGATTTTTTATGAATTTTTGAAAATTTGAGCCGTTTGTGGCGAATTTAATTTTAGTTTTTTGGGCCTTGTATGACCCAGCCCGTCCAAATAACTGTGTTATTATCATCTGCTAGGTCTGTTATTACAAAATAACACAGTATTAGTCTCTTGGGAGCTAAAATGCATTTTTTGTGAATTAATTTGTATCTGCCATATGAAATCTGCCGCGCGGTGAAATTGTGCAACCGCGAATGACGTAGTTCACCGCTCGGCCGCTGGGAGCGCTGCGGCGCCTTCCCAGAATTACGCAATCTCATTGGTTTTTGTAACATGCTATGACGCAATCTTGTGAAATTTTGAATTTGGTATAAATAAAATGCATTTTTGAGCGAGTACCACAGTTACGCCACTCGCGTTGGTACGAGAATCGCTATTTGGACAATCTTCTTGCTGCCTTTTATTTCTGACCCTGCTCTTCTACTTTGGACTCTGCTTTCTTGGATTTTTGTGACCACTGCTTTCTGACTTGGACTTCGCTTCGGATTTTTTCTTCGACTTTAATACGATAAAAGCACTACTTCGGCGTTTGACTTCTGGCATATCCACGGACTACGAGCTTCACAGCAAATTCTGGTGGCGATCTCTGCCCCACCAGCGAAGACTACTGAGCCGCATAAAAAAGGTGTTCCCATCCGGAACAATATTTCTATTTTCAACTTTTAAATTAGGGGCATTGCACAATATGCAGTGCCTTGATCCGCATATCAATATTTGAGAAAAATATGTGCACAGAAATAATAATTTTAAATAGCTAAAATCAGAAACGTGAAATTAGATTTAAATTTTTTGTATTTACATTATTTATTGAAAAGGGGTTGAAAAAACCTGACACTAAATAAATTATAATTTAACACACATTTTAAAACATTATTTGTAAGAAAAAAGATAGATTTTAAAATATTTTTTACAAACCAAAGAAAATAGATAATGAACCTTACGAACAAATTTTCATTTGATACTTTCCCAAACAATAATGTGATACAAAATGCAAGGGAAACTGTGAGAAAAACTTGTGAATTTCACTCGCATTGCCAGACGATCTCCTTAAGAAAACCAATATCTACCAATAACCTGTAGCGTGCCTCGAGCGTCCCAAACGGACCAATCACGCTCGAAGGATTAGCGCCCGACGGAAAGCCCGAGGCGCCAACGCCATTCTCTCTTCGCCCCGTGCCCGCGACACCACGCAATAACTCGCGCTCTGACAGTATTGTAACGCATTCTTATATCATGTAAAGTAAATCATCTAGTTAAATGTGAGTACATATTTATATTATATATTCTATTCCATTCTGTATCGCATTCCGCTCCGCCTCACACACACATTCCTTCACTTGCCTTCAGCGCCCACTTGATACACGCCAGGCTAATTACACTGTTCATTCGCGAATACACACGCATATCAAAGACAGCAACTCATCTGCCACAGACCCTATAAATCAAAGTATATATATATATATATATATATTATATAAAAAGAAACCCGTATTTCCTTATCCGCCAAGTTTTCTCCACAACCAGACACTACCAACCTCTGGTGGTTATGGTGGTAGATAGCCCTTGGTGTCACATCGAAAATGTCCCAGTTTGGTGGGGGTGGCTAAGCGTGGGTGGGAGTGGGTGATGAAAATGTGCTTTCTAGCACGTTGTTTTGTTTTGGGAAGGGCGCAAATGCTTCAGATTGTTCCAGAATGGGCCCGCCGACTGTGTCGGTAGGTTCTAGAAGGTTCCGGAAAAACCCATTCTAGAAAGTTCTGGAAGGAGAATTTTGTAAAATATTCCCGAAAGTTCTATAAGTTTCCAAACTAAGTGGCGGAGTGTACCGGTGAGTCAAAAATGTTTCAGAATGTCTGGTAAAGCTCTAGAAAGTTCTAGAAGATTCCTGAAAGTTCTATAAGGTTCCAAATAAACTTTAAGGTTGAGTGAGGTTAAAAACTTCCAGAACGTTCAATAAAGGTCTAGAAAGTTCTGGCGGGGGAGTGTGTCTGTGACTATAAGGTTCCAGATCTTTCGATAAAGTTCAAGAATGTTCTGGATGGAGAACGTTCTAAAAGTTTCCTGAAAGTGCTCTAACATTCCAAACAGTATGGCGAAGTGTGTCTGTGAGTTCAGAAAGTTCCAGAACGTTCGGCAAAGCTCTAGAAAGTTCTGGAAGGAGAATGATCTAGAAGATTACTGAAAGTACTATAAGGTTCCAAACTGAGCAGCGGAGTGTGTCGATGTGTTCAGAAGGTTCCAAAACGTTCATGAAGTCTTTAGAATGTTAAAGTCCTTAGAATGAATGCCTTAGAAGTTTCTGGAAACAGAAAGTTCAAGAAGGTTCCAATTTGTTCCAAATTGTTCCAATTTGTTCCAACCAAAAGGTTCCAAATTGAGTGGTGGAGTACGCCGGTGAGTCTAGATGGTTCTAGAATGTTTGATAAAGCTTTAGAAAATTCTGGAAGGAAAAGGTTCTAGAAGATTTCCGAAAGTTCTATAAATACACAAACTGAGTGGTGGAGTGTGTCAGTGAGTCTAGGGGTTCCAGAACGTTCATGATGGTTTTCAAATACTTTAGAAGATTCTGGAAGGAAAATGCTCAAGAAGGTTTTAAAAGGTTCTAAATTGAGTGGCGGAGTGAGTCGGTGAGTCTAGAAGGTTCCAGAAGATTAAAATAAGGTTCCAGAATGCTCTAGAAAGTTCTGAATGGAAAAAGTTTCAGAAAGTTCTATAAGGTTCAAACTGAATTGCGGAGTGTGACGGTGAGGTAAAAAGGTTCCGGAAAGTTCTAGAGGGTTCGAGAATTCTCTAAAAAGGAAGGGGAAAGTTCTACAGGCTATCAGAAAGATCTATAAGATTTTAAACTGAGTGGGGGAGTGCGCCGGTGGGTCTAGAGGTTCCAGAAAGAATTATCATGCTCTAGAAGATTCTGGAAAGGGAAAGTTCTATAAGATTCCAGAAAGTTCTATAAGATTTCGGAATGCTCTAGAAAATTTTGAAAGGTTCTTTCTAGAGTGTTATGATTGTGCGCTAAAATATCTGTTGATGTTTTGATAAAGATGGTTCCAATCACAGATGCCGAAACTAGCAAAAAAGAGACGTCAACACAATTCTATGCTTACTAAATTATGGTCCCGAGCGAAGCCGGGCTAATCAGCTAGTTGATTGATCCATTTTAACTTTGGTGGCACGGACAGGTCTTGCGAAAGGCGGCAGAATGATTACCAACAATATCTTCTTGGTAACTGGGGGAATCCTAACGTATTATAAAGAGATGGTAAACCTACTGAATGCTGACAAAAATATAACAGCATCATGCAACGCAAGGGCCATTCATCCATGACTCCAAATTCTCTATTACGCACACAATGCAGGGTCAGTCATCCTTGACCGCATTCTTTCTCCCAAAGGTTTTATAACATTCTATTACGTACTAAAACACTACATTAGAATCGTCTAGAATGCTCTACTGGTCTATCGTAATCGCAAGAACAAATCTCTAGAAGGAATTTTTAAGTTTGTGACATCTCAGCGTTAGAACCAGTGTTACAAGTGATTCGTGACGGTGATATTACATGACGCCATACTACCATCAGAGCAAGCACAGTGCGACCAGCAGTGATACCAACGAAGGTGAATAAAAGAATACAGGGACGAGAAGATTCTACGTGCGAACATTGAACGGAGTTTACTAGAACGTGATCAATAGAAACAGCGAATTAAGGAATAGTACAATAATAAGAATGTGTAATATTCTGGAGACATTTAGCGAATATAAAATTATCAACATAGTGCAATGCAAATCACTTTCTTTGGCAATAAATGAAACTAAATTAATTTCCAGTGTTTTCATTTGCTTCCCAAAGCCCCGTCCCGTGATTGTATATAACATAATATATAAAGACTGAAAAAAAATCAAGCATAGATTTTTATCACAAGTACCTAGATGACACCCCAAAATTGGAAAAATTGAGAATCCTTATCAGGTTTTGAGCCCCGATCCTCCAAGGGCATGGAGATAAAAATAAATTCATACGTATACAAAACTCTAATTCATGGCGATATATTATATATGTATTTACAAAAAATCTATTGTAATGACGAATGACAGTTTCTTGGAAATTTGAGTTAACGTGCATTCAAGCATACATACGTTTATTGTTATTGCGACGATATATATCACAATCAACTGAACGCATTGATCCTGTATCCTATACACACGGCCAAATAGCACCTTGAAAGACGTGTCGATCGACCAAATTGTGTACACAATGGCATCACTTATTATAACTAGACATCCTCGCGTCTTACTCATCTTTACACTTACAAAGAAATTGCGTCATTGGTTTGCAACGAAAAAGATTAATTAAACGTTGTTGATATTGAGCAAACTTCCATCGAAAATGTTGACTAATTTCATTTTTGTATTGAGGATTTACGATAATGTGGGATTAGCCCAGCGCTGTCACTTCGCCCGATTCAGTAGGTATATCTTTAATTAGTATCAAATCAATATCAGATATAGCACATTCGATACATATGATAGATCTTCTCTTTTAATTGAGGAACCACCATTCAGAAGAAATATTATTTTGCATTTTATCAGAATCAAAATTAAATAGGATAAAAAAATAAATGTACTAACAAAACAAAATTAATTAACTTAAATTATATATTTCAATACTAGTGTTTGTAACGCGTTTTGAGATGGATGTAAAAGGCGTACACAGGATATTTTTAGTAAAAAAAATAATATTATAAATAATAGCCTTCCTATAATAACTACTTAAGCAATAAAATATTTTTATTTTTGGGGTCACACATCTACATTTTAAAAGAAACTGAGGCTTCACTACAATCAAATATATTACACACAAATATGCACACAGAAATTAATTGAGTTTTTAATTGTATTCTAGAAATTTTGTTAACGCAAATAAAGAAAATAAATATTAAAAAAACTAAAGTATTACACTAAGTTTATAGTACAAGTTATATATATAATTACTAGCTGATTAGTAATTTAGTAAGCATAGAATTGTGTCGACGTCTCTTTTTGCTAGTTTCGGCATCTGTGATTGGAACCATCTTCGCTTTATCAAAACATCAACAGATATTTTAGCGCACAATCATAACACTCTAGAAAGAACCTTTCAAAACTTTCTAGAGCATTCCGAAATCTTATAGAACTTTCTGGAATCTTATAGAACTTTCCCTTTCCAGAATCTTCTAGAGCATGATTATTCTTTCTGGAACCTCTAGACCCGTTCATAAAACATTCTCCTTCCAGAATATTCTAAAACTTTTTCAAATGTTCTGGAACTTTCTACAGTCACCGACACACTCCGCTACTTGGTTTGGAACCTTATAGAACATTCTCCTTTCAGAACTTTCTGGAGCTTTATCTAACGTTCTGGAATCTTTTGGTCTCACTGACATACTCCGTACTCAGTTTACAACCTTATAGAACATTTGCGAATACTCTAGAACGTTGTCTTTCCAGAACTTTCTACAGCTTTATCGTATGTTCTGGAACCTTCTAGACTCACCGACATACTCCGCCACTCAGTTTGTGTATTTATAGAACTTTCGGAAATCTTCTGGAACATTTTCCTTCCAGAATTTTCAAAAGCTTTATCGAACGTTCTAGCACCATCTAGATTCACCGGCATACTCCGCTACTCAATTTGGAACCTTTTTAAACCTTCTTGAGCATTTTCCTTCCAGAATCTTCTAAAGTATTCGAAAACCATCATGAACGTTCTGGAACCTCTAGACTCACTGACACACTCCGCCACTCAGTTTGTGATCTTATAGAACTTTCGGAAATCTTCTAGAACCTTTTCCTTCCGGAATTTTCTAAAGATTTATCGAACGTTCTAGAACCATCTAGACTCACCGGCATACTCCACCACTAAATTTGGAACCTTATAGAACCTTCTTGAACTTTCTGTTTCCAGAAACTTCTAAGGCATTCATTCTAAGGACTTCAACATTCTAAGGACTTCATGAACGTTCTGGAACCTTTTGAACTCACTAACACACTTCGCCATACTGTTTGGAATGTTAGAGTACTTTCAGGAAACTTTTAGAACATTCTCCATCCAAAACATTCTTGAACTTTATCGAAAGGTCTGAAACCTTATAGTCACAGACACACTCCGCCGCCAGAACTTTCTAGACCTTAATTGAACGTTCTGGAAGTTTTTAGCCTCACCTCGTAATTTGGAACCTTATAGAACTTTCAGGAATCTTCTAGAACACTCCCCTTTCAGAATTTTCTAGAGCTTTACCAGACATTCTGAAACATTTTTGACTCACCGGTACATTCGCCACTTAGTTTGGAAACTTATAGAACTTTCGGGAATATTTTACAACATTCTCCTTCCAGAACTTTCTAGAATGGATTTTTCCGAAACCTTCTAGACTTACCGTACCTACCGACACAGTCGGCGGGCCCATTCTGAAACAATCTGAAGCATTTGCGCCCTTCCCAAAACAAAACAACGTGCTAGAAAGCACATTTTCATCACCCACTCCCACCCACGCTTAGCCATCCCCACCAAACTGGGACATTTTCGATGTGACACCAAGGACTATCTACCACTATAACCACCAGGGGGTGGTAGTGTCTGGTTGTGGAGAAAACTTGGCGGATAGGGAAACACGGGTTTCTTTTTCTATATATATATTGATTAAGGTAAAAATGTGCAATTTTGTTGTTTTCCCAATTACTTAATTCTTAGCATAGAAGCGATAGATGATTACCTATGTAGGGCTTATTAATGTTAAGAAAAAGCGACCGAAAAATGTTGATTTTAGTCTATGAGTAATAGTTTACGAATTATTAGTTTTTGCTCATATTATTTTGTAATTTTTAATGTCAATTCATATGAGAAAATGTACGCCTGTACTGATTACAATTTGATTAATAACAGAATAATGTCATACACATATTTGTATTAGTTGGTATAACATAACGTTAAAACTTACCCCAGAGCTGTTAATTCTAGCCCCAAACACGGGGTAAGAATTAACAAACGACTTTTTTGAGAAAAAACATTCTAAATAAGACAACAATTATTTTATGTTTGATTTATGTTAATAACATGATACCTAAGTAGTTCAAGCATCATGTGACGTAAAAATCATCATAATATATTTCATAAATCGCGCTAAACAGAACACTGCACCAGCATTACAAGTTTATCTCTCACGTCGACTGCATGTTAGTCCAAAGGAGTTACAGCAACTTGTGCAGAAGTCACATAATCCGAGATGATGGTGTGTTTTTCATAATTATCAAGTCAAACAAACAAACCTAAACAAACTAAAAAAAATCAAACTAAACATCTAATAACCAAACCTTTATTTGCCAATAGCTTCGCTGTTTGCATTCCACTTTGGATAAAATAAACAGAAAACAATTCGATTGACTAAACTCTGTGAGATACAAAAAAGTCCACATACGTAAAAAATTAAAAATTACGTTAAAAGTCTAGAATAAAAAATAAATTAACTAACTTACCATCACGGAGTTTCCCCGCGAAGGTAGGCAGAGGGGATAGAGCGCCACACTCTTCTGTCCTGACACACAACTCTCGCCTCATCCGCATTCATACATCTTCGCATACAAGATCGACGATTGTTGAGGTTCCTCACAGGACCATCAACCAGTATCTGGTTAATCTGGTCAAGCCACATCTTCCACGGTCGCCTTCTCTTTCTGATGCCGTCTTCTCTTGCGTCATGTATTTTTCTTACCATTCTTTCCTCATTTATTCGCTCAATATGCTCAAACCATCTGAGCGACCATTTTTTTCATTCTATTATTAACTATGCTAAGATCAGCTTTACATCCTTTCGTAACATTTTCATTCTTTATTCTATCATGAATAAATTTACCAGACATACATCTAACTGATCTCATCTCAACTGCAGTCGATCTACTTTCGTTCGTAACATAAAATATATTAGGTCCTTACATATGAAATTGGCGTTTTGCCGTACTGGCAAATTTGATCTCAAATATCTTCTCTTTGGTTAGGAATTCCAAATCCAAATTTATACAGCTATTTACTCATGTATTTGTGTTTTGAAAATTATAATTCATTTGTTTTTTCCTCAATTGTTTTTTTCTTTGCGTCACTCAGTTTACAAAATGAAAAACTTGAAATATCGCGTTATTTACGAGTACGAGTTCCACCGTGGCACCAGTGCTGCAGAAACGGCTCGAAGGATTAATGATGTGTATGGCGACGGTGCCGCAAAAGAAAACACAGTGCGTTTTTGGTTCCAACGTTTTCGTTCTGGAAATTTCGACATGCAGAACAAGCCCCGTGGACGGCCGGAGACAAAAGTTGATAATGAAGAATTGAAGGCTATTGTGGAAGCGGATCCATCGCAAACCACATCCGAGTTAGCTGCAGGCTGCGGTGTTAGTGATAAAACTGTTTTAATCCACTTGAAGCAAATTGGTAAGGTGAAAAACTTGAAAGGTGGGTACCTCACGAATTGAGTGAAGCAAATCAACAAACGCGCGTTGACTGCTGCGTTGCATTACTCAACCGGCACAATAATGAAGGGATTTTAAATCGAATCATTACCTGTGATGAAAAGTGGATCCTGTACGATAATCGGAAGCGCTCATCGCAATGGCTGAACCCTGCCGAACCAGACAAACCATGCCCCAAACGAAAATTTACTCCAAAAAAGTTACTTGTGAGCGTTTGGTGGACTAGTGCTGGTGTCGTTCACTACAGCTTTCTTAAATCTGGCCAGACGATTACGGCAGATGTCTATTGTCAGCAACTGCAAACCATGATGGAAAAGCTAGCTGCTAAACAACCGAGGCTGGTTAATCGCTCTAGGCCACTGCTGCTTCATGATAACGCTAGACCACACACTGCACAACAGACGGCTACCAAATTAGAGGAGCTTCAATTGGAATGTCTAAGACATCCACCGTACTCTCCGGACCTTGCCCCAACAGATTACCATTTTTTTCGAAATTTGGATAACTTCTTGCAAAGGAAAAAATTCAACTCCGATGGGGCAGTCCAAACCGCCTTCAAAGATTTTATTGATTCCCGTCCGAATGGTTTTTTTAGTGAAGGGATCGATGAACTACCTATGAGATGGCAAAAGTGCATAGATAGCAATGGAACATACTTTGATTAAATAAATATATTATAATAAAAAAAAATCGGCTTTATGTTCCTCCCATACTAAACTCCAATTTCATATGTAAGGACCTAATATTATACATAAAAATTTACTTGGTTTAAACCAGTATATTTTTGGTAACACCAATACGTTTCGGAACTACAGTTCCTTCTTCTCCGGATAAACTATAAACTAAACATTACAAAATGTGTTTCGTGTTACCAAAAATGTGATGGTTTAATCCGAGTTTATTATTGTGTTTAATTTAATTAATAATGAATAACTACGAAGTAATAGATGATTTCAATAGTAGGTAGGTACTTACTGAAATATATTTTCGAAAATAATTCAGAAATAAAACAATGTCATAAAACACGCACCAGTCATCTTCATTATTTTTATCGTAGCTAACGATTCAAATGTGTGTTATTTTTATTTTTCTCGGTATTGTGCACCCCTCAAATGATACAACGCCAAGTGCAACATCGGCTGCACATTTCTTTCTTTCGTATTCGTAAACAACATTGTCGCATATTCACCAGAGGACTGTTTAACAACACTGAGAACAAATTAAAAATGACCTCTAAATCAAACATTGATTATTTACAGTTTGCGTCTGTTTTTTGTTGTGTGAATTCATACAAATAGTACGTACCTACATAATATAACCGCCTTATCTACACACTGGTAAAGATTGTATTAATAATACAATTGTACGCTTTATTGAGTTAAATAAATATGTATTCGAATCCAAGGAAATTATAACACTTATTATGTACTTAATTCTCATAGATATACATATCAATCATATATAATATAATAATTGTCAATTAATAATAAGTTGCAATTTCCGCATTACAAATAACTTACGTTAGTATATATATATATATAATGCAATTAAACTCGAATAACGAAATTAACCGATATCAATTTTCTATCAGATCCAACCAACAGATTCATTCTTCAGAAAAGTAAAGTAATAATATTACAATAACATATCCACAAACTCTTAATATTTTAAAATACCTAAGTATACGTCCAAAAATCAATCAATGTGGTGGAAATTTTACGAAAATTGCGTCAGGAGTCCCCAGCAACAGGTTCTATCGAAATCTATCTAAAGTTATTTATCTAAATCTATCTATAATTTCTAATGAAATCTATGTAAAATTTATTTTGAGCATAATAATTGTTGTGATTTAAATAATAACGTTGCCCGGAGCTTTCCTTTTTATAGACGTTTTTTTTTGTATTATAGCTGTAGACATACTAAAACTTTTCCAGATTTCCAAGTGCAAAACCGAATAATTATACTGTACATGTCAGAATTGATTATATATTTCTTAACAAACAATTAGAATGACTTATATCCTTAGCAGTACGTACCATGTACCATCATAATTTTTTACTTATTTTTTGCATATTTCAGTGTTTTGAGAAAGTAAAGTAAACACTACACTCGGTGCCCTGCCTGCTACACTATTATTTTACTGTATTTTAGCAGAGTTCTTATTTAGTTCAAAAAAGGTAAGTATGTGTTATCCTTAGATACATTAACGTTATAAATTTTTCTTATTATGTCTAGACTTTTATGAGGAATATGGGGTAATTTCTTCCTTTATCGTAGAGCCAACTAAAGATCCAGGGATGAAATTCGATATAAACCTAAGATTTCAATAATAGATATGCAATAATACACATCTCAGGTTAGATTTAAATGCAATAATTTTGTTCGTAGGTTAGGTACATGGTTGGGTTTACAAAGTCGTTTCACAACATCACTATCTAATTCTATTTTTCGCAGTACACTGGAAAATCTACCGTGGCATTATCTGGACGCCTGACTATTAAATCCACAGTAAAATGGTAGACAGCGACTAGAAAAAGTTTTTTTTTGGAATTATTTTATTATTCGATGTGCGCTCGAGAGAAAAAATTACCCTCTCTAACAGAAGACAAACCAGAAACTCTTGTTTTCGTCATAACATTGTAAATATGAAAGTAGTTTCCTCTGATTTTTGTTTGCATTTCCTATGTCATAACTAATGAATCCAATCCCTAGCCAAAATTGCAATCCCGGAAATTCAGGTTTCAATTTTGATGGTCTCGGGATAAGAAAATACTCATTGCTCATTAACAAAAAAGACAAAAACAACAATACTTATCTGCCATTTTTTCACCTGGTTTGAGAAATTCAAAATATCCCACGAATGTCCAAACAACCAAACAATTGGACCATTTTTAAGGTAAGGCCGGGGTTTTGGGATTATACCTACTCGCTACCTGCTTCTTTGATAGCCAATGCTTTTTGCATCTTTTACTATCACACAATACCCACATCTGTTTTCAAGTTACCTTACAACACAAAAATATGAATTTGTTTCCTGCGCGGCCAAATAGTTGCACGACTGTACGCATACCGCTTTGTTCTTATTTGATTTTTTCCCGATTTTTAAATATATCTTATGCTTTTTAATATATCTATATCGGACCACAAGAATCCAGTCTTGTTAGTTAATTCTTGAATTAATTAAGATATATTTACAAGTCTCACAAAAGGAAGCTATTTATATGGGAAACGTGTATATAATATTATTAATATTTAAAGCATTAACTTTGTGGTTAGACATAATAACAGAATGTTAGTAAACTTAGTAAAAACCACTACCAGATTTACGGTCTACCGGTTTCGAG
>JADDOH010015251.1:0-31680 GCA_016648135.1 Agrypnia vestita
AACTGCAACGATTTATTATATATTTTTAAACCACAAAATTCAATAAAATGTTTTAAATGCGTCCCTTAAACAGAACCATTTTTATTTTATCCAATACTTGAGACTTTTCACTTTTCCAATTTCTCGGGGTATTTTATCAAGAACCAATCAGAAGGATTTGGTCATCAATCAATGCCAGCCGGTGAATCTTAAGCTGTTTGTTTAAGAAAATAAAATTCCAGGTAAAAATTTCGACAGCACTTTGTCAAACATTTTCTCTCGTAACAAAATCTGTTTTATTACCTGTGAAATTAGAATACCTCTTAGCGACATCCTTGATATACTGAGATATTTTGAGAAAACAATCATCTATGTATAGCTTTCTGGGATATTCTACAGCGTATTTCTGACTTATCTTGCCGACGTTTCGGATCTCATTGCAGGGGATAAAGAATATGTGATAAATTATAAATATTTCAAAGATTTAAATTATGATAATGCATAAAATGAGAGGGGAGGGGAGAGGGAGGGAATGGGATTCAATTAAAGAAGTATCAAATCAATAGCTATAAATGATATTACGGAGTTTAATTTTAAATAAAAGCAAATTGTCAGTAAAAATGTCTAGATTATTTGTAGAATTTAACTTATTGTATTTTGAGGTGCAACGAGTTACAAAGCAGTTTTTTAAGTAGTTAGTCCTACCAAATTTTGCGTAAAATAAATAAATAAAAAAAAATTTAAATTGGATGCTACTGGAATTCGAACCACGGATCTCCTCCTTTCCGGGGCAGGCACGTCAACCAATTACGCTATAGCGACCTCGTACATTTCCGTAAATACATCGACCTTATCTATACGTCTAATTTATTAATTGATTAATAAATCTTATCCATTTTTAGAGCTATCCACATTTCAGGTACGGTAAGCACAGATTATTTTGTATAACTGCCGCTAGGGAATGCCAGAATTATATATATATATATATTTTTTTTTTTTTCCGTTGATTGAATTTTTCTATATTTATAAGAACTGATCTAAGTGACAGAGAAAGCGTTAATTAGCAAAAATTAAGGAACAGACATTTAGTGACTATAAAATTATGGACGGCACTACAATTTACCTCACGTTCAGTGATTATCTCTGGTAATAAATTAAACTAAATTTATTTTTAATTTCTAGTGTTTTCATTTTCTTCCCATAGTCACGTCCCATGACAATATAAATTGATAAAATACTAAGAAACATTGGAAATTAATTAGCAATTTATTAATTAATTATTACATGGACAATGTGAATTTACATCCATTAATCTAACGCTATTCTTTAAATCACACTATTTCGTAGTTTATAACTTGTATGTGAACGTTTACTATCGCTGGGTAATACTCTGTTTATCACATGTAGACCATTCAATTCTCTCACATAGTATTTATTGCTCGTATTTATTTCATTAAATGCTTAGTTAAATACTCGCCCGATTATTTCGCTCGAAATCAATCGCTTCCATGCAATTCACGACTGGACCCACCTGGCCTTCGTCCGCGACTCACTTCGCACTGAACGATCTGTCAAAATAAGACTCCGCGCCGCGGAGTCTTATTTTGAGTCCCGGCATTTTTATCCAAATGCTGTTAAGTTTGAACTTTGGTGACGATTATTTTCCTTTAATTTAGGAAAAGGTTACCGTCGCTCCTAGGCCCTTAAAGTCATTTGTAGATGTTTCCCGAAGGTTGAAGATAATTGTAGACCGTTTAAGATCCTGCCGTAGTGTTGTGACACCACGACACAATTACAAGTTCGGACAGTGGGCTATTCCTTCTGCTTGCCGTTCCGTGACAATATTGTCACGTGTCGTGGCTGAGGGGGGAATTAATGGAAACGCTGAAATTTAAAAACACGTTTATTAATGAATGATTAACTATTATTTTTATTTAAAATATAATAGAAACCTAAAAGGTTTATGGATGATTCACATGATTCAATATAGGAATATAATAATAATATAATTTAGATACAAAGTCATTTTTTTATAGTTAGCCGAGTTTTAGCATTTTTGTCACATCTGTTTTGAATTTTTCAGTGGTCAGTTGTTTGGTCTGGTGTGGCAGGTCGTTGTATATTAGTCGGGATTGTCCTTTTTTGTTTTGGTGTGTGTTATGTGATAGTTTTGAGCCATTCTAGTGTTATACAAAGTCACTTAACACTCTTAAATTTAATTATATTCTTTGATTTACACTATTTCGTAATTCATCACTCGTAAATAGACACTTTATTATCGCTTTAACACTTTATTCACTATTCACTAGAACATTCCATACTTAATAATTATTCTATATTTTTTGCTGTTGAATTATCGCTCGATTGGCCACCCTGGCCTCAGCAGTCCGCGGCTGCCTTCGTTTTGGTTTTGCGTCAAGCGCGCTAAAACAGCAACTACACTTTACTCCGGCGCGTGGTCCTATTTATATCTGGCCAATGCTAGGCGTTTCCAGTGTTTACTAGAACTTTCCCGTGGCTTCCCGGCTTTTATGGATGTTTTTCGATGCTTCCCGAAAGCCTAGATTACGCTTGGCCGTTTTGGAACTTCAAACAATGCGTGATTCTTTTTAGCCTCGTTACTATATTATTCTCGTTCATACAAAGACCACCGTGCGGCCAGGCAGCGGCCACAGCATATCTGCTCGCAGGGCCTAGATTCAGCAGCCGGCAATTGTCAATTGCTTTCTGGTGGGTAGTAAAAAATAATAGAAAGATTTTTTGTCATTTCAATTCGGTTTTCATATTAAATTTTACTATTCTTAAAATATTCGCCTCCACTTTCGACATTCCATTGAATCCTTTGATTAATTCCACTACCCCACGGTTAGCAACATTGTGCCGGTTACATAGGGAATATTGAATTTGATTATTAAATTTTGATATCATCCTAAAGCACAGAATGTATTTGTCTGGCCGTCGTTATATTCAAATTGGTGGGGGCCTTTAATTAAACATGTGTGTATAAACATGTAAAATAAATATCTAATTGAACGCATTCTATGAAGTCTATTTTGCGACTAAAACAATTAAAACAATGTCGATAATATTTCAGAATATTTTAAGAACAATATTTTTACACGCGTGAATAAACTTAACGCCAATGTTAATAATTAATTGTAGAAATTCAGTGTTAAATATTTTAGAATAAACTTATTTACTTAAGTTTCATTATAAAAGTCTCACAGAGATGGAGCTCTTTATATTATGAACGTGTATGAAAGTCTTTTATACCATGGCCCAGGGCTTACTGAACTGGCTTAAGTGATCACACAGTATAATGCAACGTTCACCAATTTCAGCCCATGTCTTAAGAGACTTTGCTAAGAATTATCTTCGGGAACGGTGGTGTAACACAGTGTTACATGATTTAAAATCGACAAAAATTTTAATATGTGGTAACAAATAAATATTTTCAATAAAGATAAGACTATTTAAATGTCTTTTTATATAATTATCTAAGGTTAATATAAATATTGGCATTATTTTAGTAAATTATCATTGAATCATGGCATATTGAATTTGCGTGCGCTCACGCCGACGTATCATTGCCAACTTAATTCAACGTCGCGGCGACTGCAGTCCGTCTTTGTATAATACGTGTTACGCGACTCTACCGTGCTCTTTCTATATTGTTTTCTATTTCACCGAAACCCAAGCAACCGCCATTTCTACATTAAATGTGTGGTATTGTCGTGCTCTTTCTTGCTCAATTTAACTGCGACGTGCAATATTCTGCTCTCTTTTACACACTGGCCGAAAATACGAGGGTAGTGAATAAATATTATTTAATTAAAATTACCTACATTCGTAATAATTAAATTAAATTATTTTGGTGTGAAAATATCTATTCAATGAATACAAAAAATATGACATTTCAGTTTTGGTAAATAAGGTAGAT
Source organism: Agrypnia vestita (assembly GCA_016648135.1). Lineage (NCBI taxonomy): Eukaryota > Metazoa > Arthropoda > Insecta > Trichoptera > Phryganeidae > Agrypnia > Agrypnia vestita. The sequence continues at coordinate 3,920 of JADDOH010015251.1, forward strand.
ATTAAATATTTTCTATGACATGTAGACCTACGTTACACCACCGACACACAGGAGCTAAGAATATTTCACTAAAAAATTTAAACGCTGTTGGTATAAATGGTGTTCTAAAAAGCTGCAACTTCACAATGAGAGTTTAGTATTGATCAGTTTATACATAATTTCAGAGAAAATTGCAAAAACAAATCTTAAAAATGAATTGATATTTTGTCAGGAAGTTGGGCAGTAGGCATGTCAGGCAAACGGCTGTAGGGAACCTCTTGTAGGATCGAGTTGACCTATTCCCGTGTTATTAACATTGCTTTATTTCTATCAAAATAGTCTTGGCCATCAATCACTCAACAGTCAACCGTGACTGCAGATAAAATTATTTGACGCCAATAATTTTCAATCCATCGCACGTAGGGCGATTTAAATATTTATATACCCTTTACCATTCATTCGACCTCCTCCAATAACCTGTTTATTCTTATACTACAAATCAGAAAAAAACTTTTGATTAAGCATGATTCGATTCTTATAGCAACAAAATAACAAGTATTAAATATATATGAAATATTTTGGTACAACCCTTTGTTGACTTTCGGTCAAACGAAAAGCCTTGTAGCTATACAAAATAAGTCTAGGGTGAATAATTGTATTGTTTTCAAACATCAAGAATCACTCAATTATTCCCAAAGGGATACGTACAAAATATATACTTTCAATAATAAAATACGTGGATTATAAAATGGTTTTATGAAATCATTAAGAAATCCAATCAAATGTAAGTAACAATTAAAAGTAGTGTGTGGACATAAAGGAGACAGTTTTTCATCGAAAAATGAAACGAGAAATTAATTTTTCGTTATATTTTTATTACATGAACTCTATGAGGTATTCTAAAAAATTATAAGGAAAATATTTATTCTGAAATAAAAGCATTAAATTGCTGAAATGTGTAATAATCATTATAATCATAATAATCCTTTGAATAATGATTAATAATTATTTATATTGATACGCGCACCTGGGGGATGTAAACGAAAATCCCGTACCTGTGTCTATTTCTCAGAAGTCATTAAACCCGGCCGCACTGTAGTTTCCAGGCTTCCCAAAGGTGCATATTTCCAGTGAATTTGGCTGCCGGGAGCTCCGCCTAGCAACAGAAAATAAACAATTGTTCACTAATCCATATCAACCGCCGCCGGACAGGTATAAATGCGGTACGATTTTACTCCCAGCCAGGATGCACTGTTCGGAAGCCTCCAACAGTCCTCGCCTTACTAGGAGGTGTCCGGAAGGGATTCCTGGCGAACCTAGGAAGCCATATCACCGCCGCAGTCGAGTGTTCTCCTGACGGGCCGTATCAAGTCGAGCTTATGTGAAGCTCGAGTCTCGTCGACTTTTTATCTTTGAGAAGTCTCTTCGCCATCGCACTTGCTGTCGAGTTTTATCCGGCAAGAGCCTTCGCCGAATCTGTGACGTGAGATCAAGGATTCCACCATAATATTGTGTTGTGACTACACCAGAGACCTAAGTGCTTGTGCTAATTTTATTCAATATTCTGTATGTACCTATACTTTGATATTTCTACCGTTTATATTTCTGTGTTTTCTCTATATTCATACTTTTTATATTCCTGTGTTCATTTCTACTACGTAAGTACATTTGTGTTTTACTGACTGTTAATAAATTGTTGTAAAAATAAACTTTTCAGTTATTTCCACACCTTTGTCACTTGCCCACATAACTTGAAACCAAACCACTTCATTTAGATATAATAAATAAAAGAGAATACAGTACTCTACTTCCAACAGCGTGTGGCAATATACTCGTACATGGAAATAATAATATTTTAAACCAGCTGTGCCCGCGGCTTCACACGCGTCAATTTTTAGTAACTTTTAGTCATATTTTATCAATTTGTATTTTAACCATAACGTATAGATATATATTGTCATGGACTTTTTTGTAAAATTTTTAGAGTTCTACAACTTTTTTATAGTAAGTATAAAAATATCTCATATCGTTAAGCCAGCTTTCGTAAAAAACGCATCGCTCAACCATTTTTTCGTCGACTTTAATTGTAAAATAGGTCGCCACGAAAACACGTTTTATTTTAACGGGATGATATATAGCTCACATCTACTCTAAAGGTCCATTTTTAATATTGGTGAAAAAATTTTTGAAATTAGATGAGGAGTTTCGGAGATTATCTCCTTCATGCAAACTTACACACTTTACCTCTGTACATATTAATATAGATAACATAACCAAAACAATCTCAGTAAATTCGAACGACGCCTGTCATAAAAATAATATACTTTGTAAAGGGTTAATTATTTCTAATACATTACCTTTAAACAGTAATAATTTAAATACGAAGGTCCCTAGAAGCCAATCAAGGCATGTTGACGCCGTCGTTAGAAAAACCCACTCGACTTAATTTGTCGAGCTTTCGTGGTGAGCTTACTTACTTACTTACCATCACGCCGTTTTCCCGTGGGGGTAGGCAGAGAGGATAGAGAGCCACACTTTTCTGTCCTGACATACAACTCTCGCCTCATCCACATTCATACATCTTCGCATGCAAGCTCGCCGGTTGTTGATGGTTCTAACGGGACCATCTTTCAGTGTCTGGTTAATCTGGTCACGCCACGTCTTCCGCGGCCACCTTCTCTTTCTGGCGCCATCAATACTTGCATTATATATCTTTCTTAGCATTCGTTCCTCATTCATTCGCTCAATATGCCAAACCATCTGAGCGACTCTTTTTTAATTCTATTAATTATGCTAAGATCAGATTTACATTCGTTTTTAATATCTGCATTCTTTACTCATCATAAATTGATTTGCCACAGGTACACTACAAGGCGCCTTGATGATAAACAACTTCTTGATGAAAAATGAAATAATTCCTTATATACGTTGAAAGTTTAATCTAAACATTCTCGTTATAATAATATTTTCAAACGTTGCAAGATTTGTGTAATTGCTTTGTGTGCTAATTTCTATAATATCCCACCCTCCTCGAGTTTTCCGCTTTGTCGGTGAGACAATTCCACCCCCACAACCATCCCCGCCCCCTCGGCCTGGCAACAGGTAGGCACCCTTGTATTTTTCTGCTCTGTAAACTGCCCTTACATATTGGGTACGTACAAAGCTGCTTTTTCAAAGGTTACTTAAATAATTCAACATTCAATATTATTTATATTGTCTCAATATAAACCATTTTTGATACGTAAACAACCATTTAAGATATACTGAAGGTTTTACACCGTTTCTCTACAGGGGTAGGCAGAGAGAAAAAATTACCTTATTCTTTTATCTTGGCACACCACTTTTGCTTCAGTTACATTCATTGATATTCTCTTAGATACTATCCGGTTGTTGAGGCTTTAAAAAGGGCCATCCTCTAATATTTACAGTATCTGATAGGTCTTTCGCGAATGCCTTTTATTCGTACTCCTTTTAACACTCACCTCACATATTTTCTAAATTATCAACACTCATATGTTCCATATAATCAAACCATCTCAACAGTCCCTTCTTTATTCTCTCTTCTACGATACAGCCAGCATTACATTCACTTTTCATTTGTTCATTCTTCACTCTATCGACTAAAGTTTACTCACACAAGCGCCTTAGTGATCGCATTCCCACTGCACTCTTAATCTACTTTCATTCCTTTTTTGCTAATTATAGGCTTCACTTTCATACTTCATAGTTGGCACCGGAACGCCATTGGGTACCGTTAGGATTAATTCCGTATGAGTTCTAGCTTGAAAAATAAATAAATAAATAAGCTAGCAATTCGTTGTCGATCATCAAATTCATTTATTGATATATAGATCGCCCGTACAAGCACACTTGTTTTTTTTTTTGGTAGTCATCTTCACTATTTCTATTAAAATTCTCTCATAAAGTATGCTAACAGAGGTCAATAGTCTAATTTTAGGCAGAATCTAATATCTAACAATAATAACAAATTGAAGCAAGACCTACTTGTAACGGAAATATTAAATAAACCTTGAAAAAAAAGTCTTCCTTGGCGTCAAATACTTCACATCGCGTAAAATGGCAAAATGGTAAATCGAAGTTCTGCAGTTAAAAAGTTACAAGATCGTAACTCAGTGGTATTTAAATATTTTTAAAGATATTTTTTTATCTTTTCAAAATACATTTAAAATTGTTTCATAAATTTAATGAAAAATTAAAATATATAATATAAGAGAATTTTTCAAATAAGTAGTAGCACGCCGGTTGTGACATTTTTGATTTGTTTTCATGTGTTTATAATGCTAAAGTTAAATTTATTTCATTTTTATTTATATATTTTCATGGGCCACCTGAATTAGTCCTACAATTTTTTTCATATTGGATACCATTATTTCATATCGTATCTATTTCTAGAGATGGTAGACTCTCAATATTTATCTTTTTTGATATTCGCCCGAAAAATCGATATTCGTCCCACCTGCACGTGATTCAAAGTACGCGCATCAATTCTTTTCACGATTTTTTTTCTTTTCAATATTTTCTAGTTTTAACAGCTAATTTTCTTTACAAACAAATGATGGTTAAGTCATTTTTCGGAACGTGATTTTCTGTATATGAATTTTGCGGACACAATCTTTCCGGGTGAATTTTTCAGATAAATTTCTGCGGATATGACTTTCCGGACGAATTTTGATGATAAATTTTTGCAGACACAATCGTTCCAGGGGAATTTTGTGGATAGATTTTTGTGTACTTAATCTTTTTGGATACATGTAGAAAAATAAGAAATTTTAGAAATAAAAAAAAGTTTTTGTAGCATATAAAATCGTATAACTTCCTTTTTATGAATAGTTATCTTTTAAATTTCTTTTCACATTAGTTCCTAATCAGTTCTTTAATTGTCATATATATGTTTTGGTTACACTTCCAATTTTAATTTTTGGCCCCAAAACATGTTGATAAACCAATAAATAGTAGTTATACAAAATTTTTTCCTTTTATAAATATAAATAACGTTATAACAAAGACATTTTGCTATTATTTAGGAATTCGTATGTAAATGTAATGTAACGGAATGTAAATGGAGTAAGAGAATAGAATAATAATTAAATGGCTAATAATTTTTTTTTGAAATACCTACTGAATCACGACCGTTCTCTAAAAACAGGCTGACTTGTTCCGAAAGCTTCCTAAAATTGAAGTTACTTCAAGCTTACTGCGAGTAACTTTTAATTGGAATCAAAGTAAGAAGTTAAAGTATCCGGTGATCTTACGACGATGAGGCTTATATTCATTTAAGAGCTGCACACTACGCGTTATTCATTCAGTCATTAATACAATATTTTGTCTTCATTTAATTTTAAGTGTAACTTCTTCAATGCGTCCATAAGAATACGCACAAACTTTATGTTTTATATAAATTACTTTTATTACCGTTATAGTTTTCTACTAAAAAGTGACTAAAAGTATCGCGTTAACCTTTGTTAAGCGACAATTAAACATTCCATCGCGCTCAAGAATTTCATAAAATATTCAGAAAATGGACGCTGGAACTAAGAAATCGCATTGTGAGTAATTTGCAAACTGCAATTACCTCTCTGGCCGGCGAGTTTCGTCGGAATTATTGTGAAAACTTTGTAAGACTAATAACAGCTTTCTTCGACAAAAGAAAATGCACTTTGCAGAGGGAAACTTCCCTCGTCGCCCTGCGAAGCCTGTTTTGTTGAGACGGGTCGGGATTGCAGCGGATTTAATAAATTGCCCGGATTATTCCAGTCTTTGAAATAATCACTGAGACACAGCGATTCAAGAGCTACTTATCTAGCTGACTGTTATTAACTTTAACTTTTCACGTATACCGAAATAAAACGAATAAAAAATGTCCTCAGGTTATCACGGTCATTCAGAATCTGCTGCGTATAGTTTTCTGGGAAAATCTGCCATGTATATGTGATCTCTCTGGCCGACGTTTCGTATCCCACTGCGGGATCCATCATCAGGGCTGATGCAATGATTGTGTGTTGATGTGTAGGTTGAGTATTGTCTTTCAATACCGAACCGTTGACAGGTGTGTCCGAGTTTGTGGTTGCGCGCGTGATAAATCTTGGGCTTTCCTAAGATTTTCGGTTCAAATAAAAATGGAGGCCCGTATCTAGAAAGTGCTCAGCCAATGCCGATTTCGCTGGATGACCGAGTTTGCATGCTCTTTTATGCTCTTCAACCCTCTTTGAAATCGTGCGGATAATTGTCTGACAGTAGACGGAACAATGACATAATGACATACAAAAATTCTTGACTACACTTGTCTCCAACACGGTATCACCACACACTACATTAGAACATACACACCCTGCTTTCGACTCAGTACTGCAATCCAGTATTTAACTTAATATCTTGGACACACCCTGACTTCGATACGGTATTTGAAGGTAATCCACCACATACCCTGGGCTGTTTTATGCGCCGAGCGTCCATATCAGCCCAACACATTCGCCGCCTGGTTGGCATTATTTTATCCTAAAGCGTCCTCTCCGCCCGGCCTTGCGTCCCAGCATTACAAGAAGCAAGACCAGGCGAGTCGGTCGCGCAAAACCTTCAATGTCCTATGCTAAAAGTCTTTATTTTTAAAAAAGGTTTTACAAAATTACAATAAAAGAACATCTATAATCTAAAAAATACAACATAAGAACACCCGAGGAGACATCGCACGGGACAAAAATAAATCAACACCCCTTCTTGGAGGGAAAGGGACAAAACAAAAATAAAAACATGTAGCACTTGTGTCAGAAAACGTAAAACCACCGGTATGACACCGATCAGGAGAGACAACGTAAAATTGACAAAATATTATACAAAACAGAAAGATAACATGGTTGTGCAAATAAAATGGAAAATAACGATAGAAAACACAATGAAATTAACAAGAATGTAAAGAGAAAATAGAAGTAATAAACAGACAAAGTGAAATTGCAAGCAAGATTATTAAAAGAAAACAAAGAAAGACCAATGTAGGGCAGCATGGTCAAGGGTACATCAGGACCACTGAGCAGGACCCCTCAGGATTTCCCAACGGGTCACCCAAATTCCCACGAACACTTTAAAAAGTCTGAAGTTATCCTCAAAACTCACAAGGTCGGCATTTGTAAGATGCCGACCTGTTCCATGTGGCCCATTTATGCCCTCAATAAAAGCTTCTCTTGCATCCCTCATCAAAGAACAGTCCCACAGGATATGTCCCGGAGTCTGGGCCACACGAGCACAGACGCACCAAGGGTGGGTGGAGAGCCCAAGATCATGTAACTTAGATCTGAACTCTCCATGACCCGACAGCAGCTGTACTATGTGGTGGTTCAGTGTGGGGAAATACCCTTCGGAATCCTTTCTTTCTTTCACCGCCACCCTCGGGAAGAAGCTGTGGGTAAGAAGATACGGTATTGCAAGGAAATACTTAACCTACATATCAACACACACTCATCATATCAGCCCTGATGATGGATAATGCAATGGCATCAGAAACGTCAGCCAGAGGGATCACATACACATGGCAGAATATTAGAAATAATATAGAAAACTATACGCAGAAGAAAAAACGAGTGGCTTGTTGGTGTAGTTGTTATGACTCTCATTTAGTGATCCATTTTTTACGGATTCTAGCCCTGTTCCAGGAAACCAGCAAGTTAGTTTTATTTTCAAGCACAAGCGTTTAGCTTAGTTTGACAAAAGCAAGGATATTGATGTGACACGTATTCCGTGTTCGCATCTCTATTTAAAAAATCAACTTGCTTTTTTTGAAGTTATTCATCTTCAGGGGTGTTTAGAGTAAAATTGTACGACGCGACGAAGTGTACGCGTTTCTATATAAAATCATGACTCACCAGTCAAAAGCTAGAATTTTTTCAAGTAAGATATTTCGTTATTTTCTTAGTGAAATAAATGAATTATTTTTATTCATAAAAATCATTCTTCATTTTAAAGTAAAATTTATTCACATGCCGCAACTGCGACATTTATTCTTATAACGTAAAATATTTTATTCCAGTCACTTATAAAGTTTAATAAAAAAGAACTATAATAATTACTTTGGGTTATTTTGCGTCCAAATATTTCCGAAGAACGTACGGATCATAATATTTTCAGTAAAGAAAATCGTCAAAAACTATTTATAACAGGTGTACTCCATATCGCATTAAGGCTGCCATGTTTTCACCCAGCCACCCCCGCAGGGCGGATAAGCGCGGCGAAAATCGAAATGATTGTACCCTTAAATGGCGAAGACGTTAAAGTGTACATGAGTACTATTATCATCGCTCCAGGTAGTAGAATAAAGCTCTTTTACGGCGCGGAGCTTATAGAAAAGCTCGCCCACACAGGTTATATGTGAAGATGCTCGCGTGTAGAAGAGTTTTTGCGGAGAGGAGATTAGATAGGGAGGGGTTGCCTTGAAGATTCCAGTGTTGTATTTAATAGCATTGCATTTTGTTATTTTTTGTGAAAAGGAGCTTACTGGAACCGTTAAGTGTCACAACTAGGACGATTTTATATTCATTCGAATGAAATATGTTTTGTCCTGATGAAGAGACGGGCACGTTTCGAAACTGGTAGACTAAAAATCTCCGTAAGAAGTTATATACTGACAACATTTTGTTTAAATAACTGGCCATAAAGTTAATGCTCTAAATATTAATAATATAAAATATATTATTTCAAATTAATGAAAATAAAATTAATCAACTAGAAGGGTATTGTTTCTGCAAATGCTTCTTGCTTCTTGTTATGCTGGGACGCAAGGCCGGGCGGAGAGGACGCTTTAGCATAAAATAATGCCAACCAGGCGGCGAATGTGTTGGGCTGATATGGACGCTTTGGCGCATAAAACAGCCCAGGGTATGTGGTGGGTCACCTTCAATGTTTCTGCAAATAATTATTATATATTTTGTCTGTCATGTAAATCTCGATATTTGTTCGACGGGAGACCATCCGGAATGACTCTCCCCTGGCTAGATGGTTTGGGATGCGGCGACAGATGTCGCATTAGTATGACAGCTCACTTCGCATTCTGACGAAGCGTGGGCAGTGACGTTTTTTACGCATCGCATTCCTTTTTATATAAATAAATAAACCTCGCCATCACACTGTGATTTATATTGGACTGTATACTCTATATATCGCACCGCTGTGTTTTGGTCCCCTCGCGCCAGCACGAAGTTTATAATATATATAGTATCAGCACCGCAACATACCTACCTACAAGTGCAAGATATGACTTTCAAATTCTTAATTATATTAAATAATCGCATGGGAGGAACGCCACAGTTTTGTGCACGAGATCCAGGATTCAGCCATCTGGTAAGTCAGTGGATGTTATTCTTGGGTGCTTTTGGGTCTCACCTTTATCCTGATTGACTTGTTTTTTAAACACGATTATTATTTGCACAGAAAATTTATCTCCCTGTAGCCATACCTATTTACACGGCATAGCTCCAATAACCGCCGTTTATCCCTTCATGTATACTGAAAAAAAATATCAATATATTTTTTATTACAATTATAGATATGGTCACGGGAGTCTAAAACCATTAGAACTTCACATAATCGAAGTCTTACAAATATTGTAGCATAGTTTAGAAATACCTTAAACATGTTGGAAGCTTCGGGAATACATAAATTACACACCTCAGCTGAAATAGTCTTCCAGCTAAGGTTTGTGTCCAGTGATTCCTCTTTAATAAGAGTTTGGAATTACTTACAAGTGTTTTATTTCATCCTTTCCTGGGGTGAACTTTTTTCTTCTTCCTAGACCATAAGTCTCATATACTTGGGATTGGCTTTCCTTGTCCGCTTTCTCCATTGTGAATGATTTTGTGCTGTGCTGTCGTCAACTTGATCTTCTTTTAGGCCTTTTTCGACCGTCTTCAATCAAATGGCGGGCGGTAATCTACGTTTGCGTTATATCGTTGGCAGATTTAGAGGAAGCTTCACTATATGGTTTTCTGGGCATCTCTAGACGTGATCATACCATCTTTTATGTTTTTGTTTGGTTTTTTCTTTGATTGGGGCAATTTTAAAGCTACCTGCTTTTTTGAACTTTGTCTTGCAGTGTGAATTTCTGTTAAACGCAGTTTATTAAGGTGTTGTTTGCTGGTCGCCCAGCATTCTGACGCGTTATTGGCGATAGTGGTACCATCGAAGATAAAGGACATGCGCTCCATCTTTTTTCTACTGATCTTAAAATCATTTATTTCCAGTGCTTCTTACCGAAAGTAAAGTTAGTATTGGTATTATTTTTACATGAAAGTTCATACTTTTAAAAATATGTTAGATTTTTTTTATAAAAAATATTCAGGGTTGGCGGAAAATTATTGGGTTTTTCGACTGCTGAAAAAAAAGGTCTTCCGCGGTGACCACTTCATCTGTTATCATCAAAATAAATAAAATCAATTCTCCTCCCCCTGACATATTTTCAACAACAGTGAAAATTTCCTCCCTCCCCTTTTACCTTTTACCCTCCCCCTGATATATTTTAAATACAAATCTGTACCATTCGACCAATCGGAATTTTGGAAACTTATTGCTTAGGACCCGGTGGTTAGCGTTGGTTACATTTCCCCCCTATTCTTTTACCCTTCCCTCTCCCTGATATATTTTAAATGCAAATCTGTACCATTCGACCAATCGGAATTTTGGAAACTTATTGTTTAGGACCCGGTGGTTAGCGTTGGTTACATTTCCCCCCTATTATTTTACCCTTCCCTCCCCCTGATATATTTTAAATGCAAATCTGTACCATTCGACCAATCGGAATTTTGGAAACTTATTGTTTAGGACCCGGTGGTTAGCGTTGGTTACATTTCCCCCCTATTCTTTTACCCTTCCCTCTCCCTGATATATTTTCGATGCAAATCCATACCGTTCGAATCGTTACTTTGTTTACCCTCACAAATTTATTTTAAACTTAATTCTTAACCCGTGCAACGCCGGGTATGAACAGCAAGTTGAATATAAATTCAACAAAAATATTTAAAATATTCGACTTTACTCCCAAAAGGGATCGAGTAATAATTAATATCTCACTGAAAATTAAAACACGATTTCCAGTTTGTGGATGTCCTGAATATTAAATTTATGAGAATTTAAGTGCATAATTAATAATTAAGGTCCGATAATTTTTGATACTACAAAATTTTTTACACCTATTTTTAAGGAAATATTTTCAAAAATAATTCAAAATTTCATTTTATGTTATATAAATGTAATGGGATTAATACACTAAAAGATAATATTTTTTAATATGCAGTAACGTAAACCTTTTAATAACTGCATATAATTATGAAATATATGCAGTTATTAGTGTCATTTTAAGTACTGTATTCCAAGATACACACCATATTTATGTATAGAAAAATTGTTTAAAAAATATGAAAATGAACTCTGAAATATGGTGACAATTTAATTTATAGTATTCTTTATATTTTATAACACATAAGGTGCAGAAAATGCATAAATAGTTTACCGAGCTATTTAATCCTTACCTATGATATTGCCATCTTTAATACTGGGAGTTTGATGTTTGATATCTTGTGTTCAACAAATTACAAATTTTTATTAATGTCATATTAAGGCTATAATATTATTTTTTTCAAAATTGTATGATAATCGAAAATATTAGTCGCAGCGATTGAACTCTGAGAACTTAGACAAACAATATTCCAAATGCAAATTGAGTCAATAGAAACTGTTTGTGGCTGTACGGTAGACCATTTTTGGCATTATTGATAACGGCTTCTTTAGATCTCATTCAATAATTAACTAATGCAGAATTGAAAACAATAATGGACAAGTTCGCTATCAAACAACTGAGACTTGTCAATCGCTCTGACGCAAATACTCTAGTAAAGTACTCTAGCCCAAAGTGCTAATCAGAAATTGTTTCTCTACTTAAGCACTTTGAATTAGTAATCTAAGTTAGATACTTTAAATAAAACCTAATGAATCATGGAGTGTTGAAGTTGGTTAACGGATACATGATAAAACTTTAGAGGAATATACTGATATATTTTATTATAAGATAAAACGAACATTGTTTATGTGGCAATTTGATTTTATTGTACTAGCCATGAAAAATCACGAAACAAACACGGAACGATACGCGAGTTGCGGAGACAGACGGCAAAATTATTATGTACAGATTAATTCATAATAAAGTCTTTGCTAAGCCTTAGGATATTACATAATATATTCTTGACGGTCCACGGAGAGGTGGCGGTAGCAACATGCCGGTTCGGGTTTGCTGGCCCGGGGTTCAAGCCCCATTCATTTGTTTTTTCAGCCATGAAATTATGGACGATACGCGAGTTACGGAGACAGACAACAAAATTATCATGTACAGATTAATTAATAATGAAGTGGTTTCAAAAATAAGTATTTCCTTGCATCTGAAACTAATGAAAACAAACATTATTTTATATTTCAAAAATTAAATTAAAAATGCTTCATATAATAAATTGAGTAGGTACCTGAATAAATAAATATAAATATCAGGTATGATGGAGAAAATGAAATTAAATATAGAAAATAATTGGTCGGTTTTTTAAGGATAGAACTGGTGGTTAAATCTGTTAATTGTTAATTTTTATTATGTTAATTTTTATTTATTTTTTCCATAGCATTAAAAATTTGGTGACACGGCGTACATAGTAAATATATTATTATAACAGTGTCCCCCAATAACTATAAAAATTAGTGCGTGTGATTAATGTCATGGTTAATGAGAAAAATATTAACACATGTCTCTAGCAGAGACCATTGTATATGATAGGTTCTAGATTCGAATATATGTGTATATTGAACATTCCAAAATTTGATTATGTGTGGCTGTTCTTACGATGGAATTGGTGAAGGTTGCATTATGTAGAGTAATCACTTAAGCCAGCTCATACAGGTTGTAAGCCCTGAGCCATCGTTAAGAGACTGTCATCTACTTTTCACATATGTAAATTAGATTCGTCTCTTTGAGACTTCTACAATTTATCCTTAATTAATATACATCTAATACATACATATGTAGGATGTACTCGATAATACTTTAAAGGTATTTGCTGTTTCAATTATGAGTCGGAAATGTTCAAGCAACCAAAGTTTGCATTTTTGCAATATTTCTGACTTCGATTCCGAGGGTTCCGGGTTCGAATCCCGGTGATGTCATAATTATTATAAGTGATTTACTTAAGCCTAGATATTTTTGATGTGTTTAACTTATGTAATTAGACTTCTGGGCCTATTGAAGCTTAAAAAAACTATAATCCATAAATATACATAGAAATAAATAAGCAAAATAGCAGAAATAATAAGCAAAATAAGGAAATATTTAGCAATGCATTTATTTACTTATACATGAAATTAAGTTAGTTATGGTGCTCCACGAAGTCTTTTGAATATGGCACTCGTTTATCATTCCTGAGTTTCCGCATTCCATTCCTGGTGAGGTTGCGGTCTATACAATTTTCATTTTATTTTATTTTAATTATTTTTTGTTCTTAATACATTTATACGTTGGTTTTCCATGAAATTACGTAAAAAATTCAACGGAAACCTACATTTACACCGTTAGAATCTAAAAAATCTTCACAGCTATATAATTTAGTAAACACTACAATTGTTAATTTTTGATATAAAATAAATACCAACAATGTATTTTCATTGAATATTCCTTTTTAAATTTTACGTATTTTAATAGATTAAATCTGAAGCATGATTACTTAGGCGCAGGTATCTAATTAGGAAATGTTAATAATGCATTAAAAACTTCCTTCATGCGTGGTATTATTGTTAAAATGTGTTACGAGGAAACCCTTAAAAATTCATGCTACCCTCGTAAAGCAGGGGCGCTTGGGGATGAAATTAAAAAATGTATTTTCCTCTGAGGTTGAATACTCACTTAATTTTACAGAGGAGTGTAAATCAGTACCTAATGGTTTAAGTCTATTTTCGGCGTGCTTAAAAATTAACTCTTCATGAAAATGTATATTATTATATTTATTAAAACAATTATACTTTTTCATAAAATTTTAATTTCACCAAGGTCAGTGATATAATATACATATTTTTGATGTTTATAGCATTAACTTTGTGGTTGGATATAATTATAAATTTTAATTAAATCACTTTGTATAAACCGCTGAAATAATGACTCTCCGTCTACCGGTTTCAATACCACCGTATCTTCATCAGGACTGACGTACAACTGGCTATCCATTACCTATCCTAGTGAACAAATCAATTCAATCAAACAGGCCACATCTACGTATCGAAAATCGGAAATTCTACATATAAATAATAGAGGCCTCAGATTAGATAACTTAGAGGTACTAGAAATAAAAAAGAGCCTCAACACTAAAGCCAACATTTTTAATAATCAGATAAATTTCATGAATAGCCCGCTATTAGATATTTTCCCATTTCGGCGTCCACCCCTTAATTACCCATAATTACCCCCACCTTAGCTGTAGCCAAATCCCTATTCAGAATTGATTTATTTACTTGGATAGGTAATGGATAGTCAGTTGTACGTTAGTCCTGATGAAGATACGGTGGTATCGAAACCGGTAGACGTAGAGTCATTATTTAAGTGGTTTCTACAAAGTGATTTAATTAAAATTTATATTTTATTTATATATAATTTACGTCTAAACTTTTGTTAAACTTTCCATGATAGATATATTTAAACGCAAAAATATTTTTATTTATAATGTCTGTGGCTAAAAACAATTAGGTAACTGAAATATTAAAAATCGATTAATATCATTATTCTTCTTCATGTGCCCTGCGGATCCCCCCAATCACCAGGGAGAAAATTTCCCTGTCCAGGGCAGTGCGGAACAGCTCTTCCACGCTTCTTATTCCGGTCCACTCACGGATATTTCGAGTCCAGGAATGCCGTCTACTTCCGACCCCTCTGCGACCCTCAATCTTCCCCTTCATGACGAGCTAAAGAATGGAGTAGGTACTCTTTGCCTCTCATTATATGACCAAAGCATGAAATTTTACGGAGCTTTTCTGTGTTGAGTAACTGTCTGTTTGTGTTTGCTCTACGTTAAAATTCAATATTACTAGTCATATCAGTCCAGGATACCTTTAATATTTTACGATGTATCCACTTTTTAAATGCCTCTGGTTATTTAGAGTATTTACCTTGAGCGTCCATGCTTCAACACCGTAAAGTAGAACTGACCATACATAGCATTTGATGAACTTCTGTCTGAGCTTCAAATTTAAGTCGTTATTACAGAGTAGAATTTTAATCTTATTAAAAGATGCACGGGCTGTCTCTATTCCTCCCGTATCGTATCATAAAATATTCACCTTTTGGGCGTATTTTCGTGATTTAGTATCCCTCAATTGAACAATTTTTCGTACGTAAAGGAACTCAATGTACAATTTTTCATTCATCATATCACTCAAAAATGCCACTATACATACATTAAATCAATTAAATACTATACATTTCAACTAATTTTAACGAAAATCCTGGTAGATAATATATGTATCAATAATTATATTTGTTATGAATTTGGCGTTAACGTTGTAGAATTTTTTCACGATGATCATTAATTAAATCATTAAATTGAACCACATCATGAATAATTATCCTTTATTGTTTTGAATTCATTAATGAATAGTAGTAAGCAACAAACAATGTTAAGACTGAATAATGGTAAGTGATTCCATGTGAAAAAAGAAAAAGTTTATCAAGAAATGAGTTAAATAATGGGTGAAAAAGGGATGAGGAGGTAGGAATCAAGATTTATTTTTCTTTAGGGTCCTTCGTAAAACATAGGCCCCACCTCCCCTCTTTCCTTCGCTTCACCTCTATATAATATATTCTCTATACAAATCAATAAAATTTTTGCATACTTATCTATTCTTAAGTGCCCTTCGGAAAACAAATGCGCCACCTCCCCCCTCTACTGCTCCTACCTACTCTCCCCGAAATATTTTAGCTAATCTTGAGCCCGGACAACGCCGGATACGCACCGCTAGTACCAGATAAAATACAATGATTCGGGTTAATACGTGAATCGACAATTCATTCTCAGTAATTAGTTAATGTAGGAATATCCATTAAGATTCCGGCGTAACATTTCAACAACTTAATACCATTGATTCTAATTCATTGTGTACATTCTGGCCAATTCAGTATCGAATTCTCAACATTCTCATCCGGTGATTTCTAACGTGGCCATGCCATTGTTTATGTTAGTAATAACTAATGACTCCGTTTTACTGCGAATTCCATTCAAAATCCAATACGAGAGATTTCATTAAATTCGCTTCTCTGGCATGGATTGTCTTCGAGAAAACTTAAAATAATATTGTCATGAGAGTCTACAAAAAAAAGTAACCCATAAAAACAAAGTTTTTTATTATACTCCCTTTCTCATTTACTAGTGGAAACTGGTTTGGCGCTTAACCTACGCGTTGGGCTTCGCTCGGGCGACGCTACGAAAGAGAGTAATAAACATTTTTCAAAAATCCAAAATTATACTATAATCAGGTTTCGCGTCTACCAGAGGCGTTGAAATATTTTTATACAACTTAATAATTTGTATGAAAAAAACATTAAATATTTGAAACATCCAAAAATTAATTATTTTTTTTTAACGAAAATTTGACAGATCTTCTTGATCGTCGCCACGAGTCTGCTTGCAAAGTTTCAGCTCGATTGGATCACGGAAAAAGGGTTAAAAATCGATCCAAAGTTTTTTCGTCAGATAAGCAGACAAGACGACTAGTAGACAAGCAGACGCTACGAGTTAAAAGAAAGGGAGTAAAAAATGGCAACTCTGCAATATTGAAGTCTTCTGAAAATTCCACGAGAATAAACTACACTTTTCTCGAAGAGACTATAAAACACTAGAAAACGGAAAAACTAGCCGAATGTTCGAGAAACTGACATTTACGTATAAAAGCGAGGACGAGCGCTAGCGAGGAAGAATTTTTTTGATGTTTAGCAGAAGTCACAGACAAAGCGACAACGATAGCAAATGCGCGAATCGTAATCGGACAGAAAAGAAGCACCTACTTGCTAGCGGAATATTCTCGAAAGTGATCGATGCGATAGAAACAGCGTAATTAAATGTGTTCCACAAGCGAGTGAGGTAAATTAGTGTGAACCTGTGTAAAATAGACTTGTAACAATTGGTGTAAATTTAAGAACGCTGCCCCATATAAATTTGTACCCAGTGATTTTGTGTTAAATAAGATTTTTAATCGATTTTGGTATTTTTGAGTTCTAAGTTAAAATAAGAACTTAAGCAGTAAATTATAAATAAAATATGTAGGTGAATACAATTAATATTTTTTGAATTCTCTCTATTTCAAGACTATACAATATTTAATTGCATACGAAAATGCAATTTTTGAGTACAACTATTAAATTCGAAAAATCTTAAGGAGAAAAAAATGCAAGTTTTCATATTAAATTTTTTTCAATAATTAAAAATGAGATAAGAAAGCCTTATTTTAAAAGAAAACAATAAATCGATAAAAATATATAGGTTATGTGTAAAATTTGTGATATTTTATTTTGTCATATTTTACCGCACCGATTTATGTTGTATTGGTTTTATCTTCGGAGGTTTTTCGTGTAAAATATACTCAGTTTCTCCCTTAACTCAATACCCCAAGCCGTGGCAGCTTGACATCTGAGTGTCAGCCATCAATCATCACCGCAGATCCGCTTCCGGCCTTGCACCGCCATCCGTATCCGGTTCGGCGCGAACGATCGTAAATTATTTCCCCAGCGTTTCCGGCACGGCCACGGAACCCAATTCGCATTAAGATTTCGTTTTAAAAATTATACTGTTTCAAGGAAGATGTGAGAAAGAAATTGAGTGTGGATATTTGCAGCAATAATTTAAATGCGTTTTTTTTGCTTAGCGCTGTTTTACAAGATTATTTAAAAATGTCTTTGTGATGTCCATTGTATATCAATATATATAATGGATATCCCAAAGACGTCCTAAGGAGACGAAGCTACTTTTTTATATGAGGTATTAGGTATGGAAGTTTTTTGCATGTTCATATGGCTTTCGTTCGGCTGGCTTAAGTGATCACTTTACACAATGTAACGTTCACCAATTGCACCCATGATACTCTACCATATTTATATTTTTTTTAGGAAGTTGTATATATGTTTAAATGCACACATCGTTCCATACGTGTTTTGTATTTTTACAACCGCCACCTGTGACTGAAAATTTTATCATTCCCATAAACCAGTACAGATGTCTCCATTGGTAATGAGATATCTATATTTTTGTATATGCTTGAGATTTAATTATTTATCCATCTATTGCATATGCATGAGAATCCTTGTGGCGTTTTAAAAGTTCACAATGTTACGTTGTAAAAATATCAAAAATATTTTTTGTCATCAATACTTTAAGGGTACACTCGTGTAGGTAGTAAATATTCCTTTCTGGTTTGATTTTAAACAACGAAAGCTTTCACATCCACACCCTTTCAGGCAACTCGAGCACCCTTTAAAGTACACAGACGACACCTGACGTCGGTACTCGTCCGATTTCACGTGTAAAAAGGGTTCACAGAGCCTCCATTTTTCTGCACTCGCGTATCGGGCTAATGCTGTCAAAAAGCACTCTACAACGGACGTCTGTGTCGGGAGCTCAAAGCGTGATTTATAAAGTCAAGTAATGCAGTTTTGTGTAAAACCCTGTTCAAAGGGAGGAATTTTCGATTGGGGTGACTTTAATAATTTAAAAAATGCTAAAAATAATTTAAACGAATCACATTTGGGTGATATTCAATGGTAATTATTTTGAGACAACAGTGATCGATTAAAGAGCTGATACTGTCGTGTCAGTTTCAGTTAGCGAATAATCTCTGAATAATTTTTATTGATCATTAAATAAGATGAAATACATAAATTATGTTACCTCTACCCGAATTAAATTGTCATAATATAAAACTATTTGAGTTTCGAGAGTAAAATAATCTCTTAATGATGGGTAGTTTAATACTTTACCTGTCGATGAGAGACTGTTACTTTTAAATTTAATTAGTACTATGGAAATTTATAATTAAACTCACGTTTATGTTTTTCATCCAATTTAATGGTCATATTTGAATAAAATCGGCCAAATGGTTTTTGGAATATCATCTAAAAAAGTATGAAAAAAGGGAGAACGCAAAATACTAATGTAATTTGTTTGAAAATTCACCTACCACGCTAGTTTCAAATTGCCATAACTTTGCCAATTTTTAAAATTTTTGAATTGTTGATGATTTAAATTATTTTAAAACATTTGGATAACTCAAGCGATAAGATAAAGCAAGAAAGTATAAAACATTTTTTTTTTAAATGTCAATATTGCGTAACCTCTCAAAATTCCGCAACTTCGCTTTCCTTACAATAAATATTTTAATGACTGAAAAATAAAATTTAAAGAGACACTGGTTCTACTGTAAACACGCGGCCAATATTTCAATAAGCAATCGGCATTAGTCTATTGCTTTCTACCGGTTTTTCAAAGAAAATCTCAAAAAATACGAGTATATTCAGAGGAAAATATCCATGAAAAGCACAAAGAATGTAAAAGTCTTTGTTTTCTGATTAAAATACTACAGCGAGAGAAATATATAAAGTTGTATTCGGATTCCCTGGAACAATTTATTTCATTCTGCCCCCAGCTATTTACTGCGAACATCTGACATGCTTGCTCTGTGTATAATGCTCCTTTATATAAACATTCTTATCAGAATTAATACATTCGCAATTCTGCCGACTAAGGTGGGCACGTACCACCAGCACAAAGACCGCAGATTTTTATAGAGATTTATACATCTTACGATTTTAAATATCAGATGCAACTACATCGTGCTCATTAATTATTATTCAAATTACCTTTGAACTTTGTTAGTAACAACCAGATTTAATTTTTTGATAATTTCCTTCTTCAGGGTCTTACAAAAAAACAGTAAATTTTTGAAATAAACTCGGTTAGTTAATATTATTGATGGATTTGGCATTTACATGGTGAATATTCACAATGATAGATTATTATTAAAAATATTTAATTATATTTACAATGTTATCTCTGCTCTAGTTTTAAATATTTTTTTCCTATTATTTTATTTTTTCCCTACAGGTACAGAAAAAATGAGCCCAAGTAACTGGTTTAAGGGTGGTTGTGGTTTTAACGGGAATATTGAGAGAATTATTTCAGTACCTACACCAACTGTCAATGATAAATTCTAATTATCTCGATATATATATATGTTAGTATTAATTTCTTTGGGGGTAACCCGCGTCAAAATCTGGTCCTCAGAAGGACCATTCGTCAACCGACGTTTCGAACACGAATACACGAATAATAGTGAACGTCCAAAATGAAACAGTAAGGATATTTATAGAAGCTATAGATTTATATAAAAGAATAAATATTATCAACAATAGAGATGATGGTAAGCGTCTCCCAACGGCATGGAAAAGTATTTTATTCAACAGTAGATTTCATAGTAAAAATAATATATTATCGCGCAAAAATCAATTAAATATAACCACCGACACAAGAGAAGCAACATTGAGTACAAAGCGCATCACAAGGAGCCAAACAAACGCCATTAAGGCCAGCAACGGCCGGGAACACCCAATATTTAATACGAAATTCCCAAAAATCATTAAGGCCAATAATGACCACAGTACCCAAATTTAGACTTTGACTTACCAGACCTCACTTGGTAATAAGCTTCCGATACTAACGGACGTGCTCGCACTGCTCCTCGTGACGGAAATTTATTAAAAAAACAACCTGAAGATGCCTGCTGTGATTCAGGCGAAACGTTGGTTGACGAATGGTCCTTCTGAGGACCAGATTTTGACGCGGATTACCCCCAAATAAATTAATATTAATATTTCTAACACCCGTGAAAACCTTCATTATAACATATATATATATATATATATATATATAGATTTCGCAACATTGTACAGAATATCAAACAAATGAAAGTGAAATAATTTTCTATATAAGTATTATGTAATCATTTTATATAAGCTACTATTTTGTTGAATTATCAGCGTGTTTCGGGGCCAATAGTCCCTTCATCAGGAGACAACGTTTACTAAAAATTAAAAATTGAAAGAAAGACATTAACGAAATCAAAAATCAATGAATTGAGATGAATAACTAATTAAAAACTAATGTGAAAATAAATTTAAAAGGTAACTATTTGCTAAAAGGTCCTGGATATTTATAATATCTCATTTGCTATTAACACTCTTTTCTATTTTAATGTTTTCTAAAATTTCTAATTTATATGTACATGTTTTTTTTTAGTTATTAAGTCTTATTAATATTAAAATAATGACATAATGATCTGAAAATTTTAAATAGTTATTGATTATAGCTTAAGATATTTATCGAAAATTATAGATAATTTTAGAATATAGTGATTTATAATAAGATATAATAAAACAATGTTACCACAGAGTCATTTTCCAGTTATTTTATAAAAAAAAATCCATTTGCCCTAAGTTACTCCTATCAAACCCATTTCTAGATTACATCAAATATTATTCTCTTACTACCATTTAAAAATATTTAATCTAATCGGATCTCCGTTCATTAATACCTATTTCGTAATAGGTTTGCATTTATTTTCACTCCTGGATGACTTTTTCCTGATTAACTGATGCACGTTGCTTAAATCGCTTAGGTTCGCACTACAAAACTCCGCACATAAGTACCCACTCGCGCCGATTGTCTAACGCTTGTCTCGGGTCAATTCGAATTTCTATGGTCACGTCTCGCTTGTTGCTCGCATAACTATGTTCAACACGATGGCTCCACGCATTTATAGAGACCCAATACTTCGGAACATTCCGAAATCTAGCAGTTTATTTTGTAACTTTGTAGTAATTTCTAAATTACTAAGAAATAAGTAGAGTACTGTAAAATCCTCGATAGAGTTTAATTCCTTCCTCTTCTACCATCTGACTTTACGTGACTTTACAGCTTACAGTAAAGTGACGAGATATCACGATGTGGTAATTTTACAGCTTACGATATCGTGATAATCTCGTCACTATGTTGTAAGCTGCTCATCTCGGCGCAGGTTCTTCCTAGTGATATGAGTGGCTTCTTTTCCTACCGGCATGTATCAAAATGAAGATAAGTAAATAAATAAATAAAATTAAATAACGTAATAGTACATTGATACGTAAAGAACAATTCTACAACGCGAATACACAATTGAATTAATAAATAACCTAAGGCTGTGTAACCTACACAATGCATTACGGAAGCGGAAGCATTAACGACATCTCTCGGAGTATACAAACACTTAGTAAAACTCCGACGCCGGCTTGCATACGTGATCGATTCGCTTTTCAGCCAATGGGAATGCACCAGTGGGAGCCCAGGTGATTTATTTAAAACTAGGCGACAGATGTGGAAATAAATTACGACGTTTCTCTGAGAATGAGATAAAAAATATATAATTGAGTGTTTCGAAGTTCGCGAAATATTCAAAGTAAATTTTTATGTGCCTGCTTTAGATTTATTTATTTGCTAATAAAGTGTATTAATACTGTCTATCACCCGTCAAAAATGACGTTTCTAAACTGTTAATTTCGGCTGCGAGTTAAGGCTGCGAGAACAACGCCATCTAGCGCAGAGTAGCGTTAAACATTATTTGCTTCATCTGATAGCGTTAGTAAAGGACATTTCTACACAGAGAATTATGAATTTTTTTTGTACTTCATTATTTTATGTTTCACGTTTGTTTGCGCCATCTAGTCGTTTTAGTGATGGAATTTGTTACACGAAAATTATACATTTTTTTTGCTTTATATACCTCATCATTATTAGCGCCAACTGGTAACGTTAGTAACGGACATTGGTATATATAAAAATATGCATTTTCAAAGTATCTATACCGCATTAGTTTTAACGTCCGGCAGCGCCTCAAATTTGGATTTTTGAACGATTTAATTTTGAGAATCTCTTAAATCTAACAGAAAACCACTGAAATGGATTGACGCTTACAATAAATAAGAAAGCCGAAATAAATCACATGCTCAAAAATTATAATCAGGGGTGTAGTAAAATAAAATTTTTAGTACTTTAAGGGTGTAAAATATTATAAAAGGTTTTTGAAATTTATATTAAACAATGAAGATATTCATAATATATTCTAGTGAATTATATTGGTATATTTTGAAAACTTCAGATTGATACTTGTTATGATAGCTAACTGACAGAGAAGACCCACCAGACATCTAGGGCCGATAGCTCCCATATTGACCCTACACTTACGCTAGCCATTATTGGCATTTTTTTAATACTAAAGTGGCCGTGCTTAGCGGGAGACCACTCACACTCATGAGAATGTGAGCGGGACGGGGAGTCGTCCACACAAAACCTCTTCTTCGTCTCCTAGGCGCAGGGACAGCAGAATGTATTGACATTCAAATCTAAAAAAAAAAACGGTGGTTGGGTGGGTTTTGATACCCAAAGACATACCTACGTATTTAATTTAAAACTGTTTTGGTTTTTGTACGCAAAACTTTATTAACCGATTACGTTCAATGAACTTACACGATGCCAGAACATTCTTTTGAGAATCGATTTTTCTTTGTTTTTCTCAACTGCGGCTGTTTTTAAATGAAAATAACATACAAAAAAATGTTAAAAAATATATTCATAAATGATAATTTTCTTAAATTTCAATATTTATTAATAACGATTAGAACGTTTTCGACGCTAAGGCATCATCTTCAGTAATGTAACTAATACTTTACTTAAGACTAAAGGATGGCGTATGGATTGGAGTGGAGATTAAAGTCCGGTGGGTTTTGTGGGCGTGGTCATTAGGCGCAGAAGAGGAGACGTAATGGAAGGTATTCGATTGATTACATTTTTGTTACTATTAATTGTTAAGTTCTACAAAATATCTACTTTTTTCTTTTTTTAGAACTGTTTATTAAATCTTCGCTATTATTATCGAAACGATGACCTTCAGTTCTCGCGTAGTCTGTCATTTCTGAAATGATTGTAAAAAAAAATATTCATTTCATTATCAAGGGCATTGTTTATTTTATATATTATAGTTAAAGAAAAAAAGTAATAATTTTTAAAAATGACATTTAACCAATTTACACAAGAAAATTTTGAAAACTTATTTTCAAAAAAATACTTATCAACTGTTAATCTGCCTGGCCCGCTGGCGACCAGCAACTCAGTCTGTTCTTACCTGTGAGACGTATCCAGATTAATTAATTAACCACGTGAAAACTACGTTACGTCCCAGTCCTACCCTGGTTCCCTCCCCCCGCGCGGTGTGTCTGGGGCGCTCCCCGCACATCCGCCCTAATTGCCGGGCGGGAAGTGCATGTCGGCGGGAGAAGCGAGCGGTGAAATGCTCTCATCCAGGGTGATCTACTTAACGGGAACCGCTCCTCCAGGATATGTACCAGGCAGGGAGCAACAAGTGCTGTTAAAATTGCGCTCCTGCCGTCAGACTAAACATGTATCACAAATGTTCGCGTTCTCAAAAAGCTCAAATATTAACCAAGTTCAAAAGTAAATAAGCCAAATTTGAATGTTTAAAAATAAAGTTTAAATATTAACAAAGTTTAACTCCTTCCAAGAGTAAGTTATCTTAAATGCATATTTAGTATTTTACTTTTCGAGTATTGCTTAGGAATAAAAACTGATGAAAAATACATCATTTATTAAACATATGTATCTGTTTAAATCTATTGTTATAAAAATGTGACATAAATAACCCCGGAATTTGAATGAAAATTTAAAACTCTCTCTTTATTTTCAAAAAGTTCACTTCATTACACAAAACATATTTAAAAAAAAATTATATTGATTTTATTATTTGTTTATATCTACTTCATAATAACATATTTTCTGAAACGTGTTATTGAAATTACTTATATAAAAGAAGTAGATATAAACAAATAATATAATCAATATTTTTTTAAATGTCAATCTACAATTTTACTGAATCGATTGAAGAAAAAGCAAAAAAAAATACATCAATTACAGAAAAAGACATGGATCAAGTAATGTAAGTTTTGAAATAAAATTTATATTAATTAGGTAGGAAAAGTACCGGCAAAATGACGTAGTGTTTATATTTTGATTCACATTTTTAATTGTAAAAGCTAGAACAGTTTTATTTTATAGAAACATCTATGGTTTATTATCTAAACAAGGCATGGGTTAAAAAAAAACGAGGATTAAAAAATTATAAATAATAAATAATGAGTAAACGCAAAATATATCAATAATCTATTTTGTATAGTTTTTAATGAAAATAATAGAGGAACATTCCTCAACATTGAGTAACATTTTATTTATTATACACCAGTTTGAAAGTTTATCCAGATCTCTTTGAAGGAGATTATTATCTTCTATGGCTTAGAATGATAAAATAGTTTTTTAAATCATCGGCGTATTATAGATACCTACATATGAATGAACATGCTGAGGCGGCTGACATTTTTGCTGATAGTATAACTGTGTATAGGACAAAGCTGATACAATTGTTTACATCTCAACAAAATGGAAATGGACAATCAATTTTTCTGTATAATTATTTTACCTTTAACTATTATTATTTGTACCTTTAACTGTATTATTATTTTATGTATCTCAAATTTTTCTGTATTATTATTATTATCAATATTACCTTTTAACTATTATTATTGTAACTTTTAACTGTATTATTATTTTAACTGTCTTATGTTATTTAAAAAAAAAATTATTCTGTATATTTGTAAAAGCCCATAAGGGCGTTAAATAAATAAATAAAATAAAATAATAAAGTTAGTTTATCATTTATGAAGATACAAAAGAACGATTAATCGAAGGAATCATCATAGGCCTTTATTTATTTATATTTAAATATTAACCTTTTTAGTATTTAGACCTTAGATTTTATCTGCGGAGTTAGATTAGTTAATATCTGCGGATAGTATTTTATGCGTATTTAGACCTCAGTTTTTATCTGCGTAGTTTCATTCACGGTAGATTGTGAAGCCTGCACGTACACCTCGCTGGAACAACCGTTTAGAAATATAAAATGACAAAAAACGTTTACATTTTTTGCTACCTGCCATTAATGTTGATGTCGTCTGCCTCGGTAAACAGCGTCGACTCGGCGGGCGTCTCGACGCTAAACTTCCGCGACATCCCAAGGAAGCGCCCACTTACTTTGCAAATGGGCGGAACTGGTAAGGGAAATGTACACAATGTAGGTCAAATTTTCATCAATTATACAAATTTAAATGGAGCGTTTTAGAAGATGCCCCTTAAGTGGAATGATGCATCTGAAATGAAATAAAAGCTGTTGTAACGTTGCTACCTGTAAACCCTAAAGCTAAATACCTAACTATAAAGTTTAATAATATAAGTTTTACGAAAAGCCCAAAGCTTGAGACTTTAAGCTACCGAATCGAGCTTTATTACAACTTTTGTGACTTTTAAGCACACACTTTATGCTTTAAGCTACTAGATGAAAACTTAAGTCGAACTAAGAACTTCGGAAGTATATTTACGTGAAAGCTAATATTATTATTTTTTTTGTTAAGAATTTATATTTTCAAAACTGGCCAGTCGTGATCTATCTAGTGGTTAGGAAAATTCCCCCTCCGTTGTGTCCGTAGCTATCCAAAATTCTTTTGATATGTGGTGAGATTCGTATTCTTATTAACGCGACTAGACTAATATAGAAAGAATTCTTACCTACCTATGGAAATAACAAACGCACGTAACTAATCCGTACTCGTAATTAACCTGATCAATAACGGATGGTTACTAAAGATGATAGAACACCTAGCTAACGCGTTACGGACAGAAATCCGCGTATAATCTGCGAAGCACTTTCGACGAAATGCCGAGACATAAATATAATTCCCGTAATTACTTTGGTCGGCTTCGAGAAAACCGTTTCCAGAATCTAACAGTTTCGCTATACGAGAGATAGCCGATATCGTCCACGTCCTGAATCGGCCTAAAAGCCAACTATATGCGGCGTAGCTGAGGAATAAACGCTAGTAGCAAAACTTCCTTACGTTGTACCGCCATAACTATAATACCACCGGGTTTAAAATACTGAAATATAAAACTGAAAAATAAAATCTTTGCCAAGTTAACGGCATACTCTAAAGATTCCGCTCGCCTTGATTATCAATAACTCATAATAGCAGCTTAGAACAGTGTTAGCACAACCACACGCGGTACCCATTTATGACAGATTTACAAAATATAATAGCATACGGTATATTCAAAACACAAGTAAGAAACCTACCGGTGGAGCGTCCCACGTTGTCCGATCTGCTCAATCTGTTCATAGTACATATTGGGGGAAGACAAACATATATTCATAACAACTAGGCGCAACAGAAGCTCAGGGCAAGCTTTGTCTGACATTATCACAGCCCGAGATTCTAAGGGAATGGAAGATACAGTTTTGTAAGTGAAATTTAAGAAGTGTCTAACCACTTCTGTTCAAACGTGGATTCTAGATGCCCCCCTCCCCCCTGTAGGGGGGAGGGGGGCATCTAGAATCCATAGAATCCAACCCAGAGCATCGCCGCATCCGGTGGTTAACTCCTGTTTAGACATAACCTCCCACACTAAGCTGCAGACCAAGATCAAGCCGAGACTCTATTGCTCCTGCTGGAATCCTCCGAAGTCCTCGCTTCCCGGCGACAAACATATCAGGAACAAATCCCGCGTCTGATA
>JADDOH010015252.1:0-44296 GCA_016648135.1 Agrypnia vestita
GGCGTTAGTATGGGAGGAACATAAAGCCGATTTTTTTTTATTATAATATATTTATTTAATCAAAGTATGTACCATTGCTATCTATGCACTTTTGCCATCTCATAGGTAGGTCATCGATCCCTTTACAAAAAAAACCATTCGGACGGGAATCAATAAAATCTTTGAAGGCGGTTTGGACTGCCCCATCGGAGTTGAATTTTTTCCTTTGCAAGAAGTTATTCAAATTTCGAAAAAAATAGTAATCTGTTGGGGCAAGGTCCGGAGAGTACGGGGATGTCTTAGACATTCCAATTGAAGCTCCTCTAATTTGGTAGCCGTCTGTTGTGCAGTGTGTGGTCTAGCGTTATCATGAAGCAGCAGTGGCCTAGAGCGATTAACCAGCCTCGGTTGTTTAGCAGCTAGCTTTTCCATCATGGTTTGCAGTTGCTGACAATAGACATCTGCCGTAATCGTCTGGCCAGATTTAAGAAAGCTGTAGTGAACGACACCAGCACTAGTCCACCAAACGCTCACAAGTAACTTTTTTGGAGTCAATTTTCGCTTGAGGCATGGTTTGGCTGGTTCGGCAGGGTTCAGCCATTGCGATGAGCGCTTCCGATTATCGTACAGGATCCACTTTTCATCACAGGTAATGATTCGATTAAAAATCACTTCATTATTGTGCCGGTTGAGTAATGCAACGCAGCAGTCAACGCGCGTTTGTGATTTGCTTCACTCAATTCGTGAGGTACCCACCTTTCAAGCTTTTTCACCTTACCAATTTGCTTCAAGTGGATTAAAACAGTTTTATCACTAACACCGCAGCCTGCAGCTAACTCGGATGTGGTGTGCGATGGATCCGCTTCCACAATAGCCTTCAATTCTTCATTATCAACATTGGTCTCCGGCCGTCCACGGGACTTGTTCTGCAGGTCGAAATTTCCAGAACGAAAACGTTGGAACCAAAAACGCACTGTGTTTTCTTTTGCGGCACCGTCGCCATACACATCATTAATCCTTCGAGCCGTTTCTGCAGCACTGGTGCCACGGTGGAACTCGTACTCGTAAATAACGCGAGATTTCAAGTTTTTCATTTTGTAAACTGAGTGACGCAAAGAAAAAAACAATTGAGGAAAAAACAAATTAATTATAATTTTCAAAACACAAATACATGAGTAAATAGCTGTATAAATTTGGATTTGGAATTCCTAACCAAAGAAAAGATATTTGAGATCAAATTTGCCAGTACGGCAAAACGCCATTTCATATGTAAGGACCTAAATTAGTCAGGGTATTTGGATATATTATTTTTTGATGATGAAAATTTCTAAGGATAAGATAGATATATATATATATATATAAACTAATATATGAGTAGATATATATATTTATTTTTACTTATTTAAAATATAATAGAAACCTAAAACCTTTATGGATAACATTTTTACAAGATTCAATATAGGAATACAATAATAATATAATTTAGATACAAAGTCATTTTTTATGGTTAGCCGAGTTTTAGCATTTTTGTAACATTTGTTTTGAATTTGTCAGTGGTCAGTTGTTTGGTCTGATGTGGCAGATCGTTGTATAGTTTTAATCCGTTGCAAATTAGTCGGGATTGTCCTATTTTTGTTTTGGCGTGTGTTATGTGATAGTTTTGAGCCATTCTAAAGTTGTGTTGGTGTTTTTCGTGTATTTTGTAATTTTATGTCCTCGTCTTGTATTTCGCCAATTGCTAGTCTGTGAATGATTGTGTGAGTAATATATCGTACAAGCGATAACATGGCGTCCACGCAATTAATTTATTTTGTGTAATTTTATGTCTTCGTCTTGTATTTCGCCAATTGCTAGTCTGTGAATGATTGTGTGAGTAATATATCGCACAAGCGATAACATGACGTCCACGCAATTAATAATTACCTAAATATATATTTACGATCAGCAAGTAGCAGACATGGCTAAATCAATTCTCCTTTACATCTTGCTTTCGCACCCTCCATTTCTTAAAACGAAAGATATCGTTTAGAAAAAAGATATTGTAACGCCAACATAATTTATTCTCCAATAATTCCATAGTTATCTACCTTTGTTTGACAGATAAGGTACTTGTTTCAAAGAGCGCTCAGGGATGGCGCCAGCTATAGTTAACAAACCCACACACGAAAGTTGTTGTTATTATATTAAGTACCCTAAGGATTCATCCCAGTTATACTAAGAGAGCACAACTTTTGCTGGTAAAATATCAATGGAACATGACTGAAAACGTTTAAGTATTACAGAATACAAATCCTTTGATATGTTCTGTCGCTGTTATTACAGCACAAATACAGATATCGTATAGAGATCTTAACTGATCTTAAGTCCGAGCCTTTGGCCTTCGCTGGCTGGCTTACAAAACGTAACTAACAGATAAGGACACGATATCGAATAGAAAGTATCGATACTGTACTCATGAGTAGTATCGGAAAAAAAGTATCGTAGTCGGTAGTAGTACGTAGTGTAAAAGTATCAAAACAAAAGTATCGATACTCCAAAGTATCGAGTACATCGGGAAAATATCATAATATCGTAGGAAAATATAAAAAGGTCGACGGAAAAATATATCAAAAAAATCAGTATCAATTTCAAAAATGTAGCTTTTGGTAGGGATGGGTAAATGAAAAAAAAATATGGATATTTTAAAAAAGTATCGAAAATAATCTATATACATTGCGAAAAATATATCGATATTATTTTTTCAAAAATGTAAGGGGAATAAGCTTTTGGCAAATAGGCAATACCCAAAAAAAGGTCGCCAAAAAAGTGACCAAAACTAAAAAGGTCGCCAAGTAAAAAATATCGATATTTTTCAAAAAAAATATGGATATATTGATATATCAATATTTTTTACCCATCCCTAGCTTTTGGCAACCAAAAAAAAAAAAGGTCACCAGGGAACAAAATATATCGATACTTTAAATATATACTTTAAATATATACGATAAATTTTGATGACTAAAAAATAAAAGTCGCTGGAAAAAAACATTTCCAAATTTTTAATTTTTAAAGGTATCGGATACTTGCCAAAAAGTACTCATTGAGTAAAAGTATCGCATAAAAAGTATCGAGTACAAAAGTATCGGTATCGAAAGAAAAGCACTCGATACTACTAAGTATCGATACTTTTTTCGTGTCCCTACTAACAGAGGATCTAGTCTGGGGACCCGGTAGAGAAATCTGTAGTTATTCCGGTAGCGACGAGACGATAGCAACCCACGGAGGACCTGGTCTGGGGATCCAGCAGCAGAATCCGGGGTTGAGCGCGATACCGCAAGGCTGCTCTAGGCGCTTGCCCAGTTTGACACCGAGGATTACTCTTCATTTGTACCCACGCCCCTCCACAGCTCGAGCGGATGAATGCCGCCCGTTCGACCGCGTTATACTATTATTTTTTTCCATTTCTATAAAAGTATTTTTGTCTTTGTTCTTGTTTCCTAGGACAAAAACCTCTCCTTCAGCCACAATTAATATCACCTACAAATTGAAGTGGAGATATTCTTGCGCCAATGGTGGGTAACTTGGGAACAACGTGGCTTGGTGTAATACTCAACCAGACAGAAATAATATTCTCAATATATCGAATGCAAACCACTTTATAATTCTCGGTAAGGAATATACGGAACCAGCTTACGTAAGTTTCATATCAATTAAATTAACTATATTTGATTAGAATATATCATATCATACCGTAAATTTTGGGTATGTTATGGGACATAATTATTAATTAATTTTAAAAACTTGCCAAATTATATATTCGATAAATTTAATCTTCTTCACATTTGAAAGAGTTTATCTATTGTACGTACTTCTGTTGATTTGTTATGTACAAAATGTAAAAAAAACATGCTTAGATATGTAAATTTATAATAACAGATAAAATTATCAATTAAGTTATCAATAATTCATTTTGTTTAAAATATATAATATTTCAATGTCAACATATTATCTTATACAGTACATTTGATTTTCGGCGTATAAAAAAAAAATTTTTACATTTCTTTTTAGGACATCCATCCTACTTGTAATTTTATCGAGATATAGTTCGATGGCGTTAATGATTTTTTTTCACGTGTCGTTTCCGTTTTTCGGACATTGGCTATTATATCGGTTTATTTATTTTATTAACAACCGGTCGAAAAACTGCACTGTTTTGTCTATAGGGTTTGGCGTGGTCTAAAGCCATACCGGATATGTCAAATTTTGAATTTTAACTGTTCCTCGTCTTTGTTCATCCTATTCAGAACTTATGCGTTCTTATGCTGTTACTTATGCTGTCAATCCAGTTAATTTTGAGCATCGAACTGTAACTGAAAACACTTAACATTAAACCATTCGCATTCCAAACTACGATTAAAAATGTTAATTTGTTAAGGCTGGACTTTAACTGCAGATGCATATTTCGGCGTTTTTTTCTACTAAAATGTGGGTTTTTACTGTCCATTTTTATCAGAACGTATATTATGGACTGAAATTTTTTTAAGGGAATCTTTCTTCTTATATAAAAGTAATAAACTGAAAATTATTTACAAAAATTAAGAAAATATAAGCATTAGTCGACAGGCCGCGACCAAAAACTCGTTTTTAGTGTCCTAGGCGGAACAAAGCTTTAATTTATATTCATATGTACGCTTAATAAGTTTTTTTATACGTATAAAGTTTACTTCATTATCAAGAATGGGGAAGAAATGGCTGTAACTTGCAAATAACATGAAAGGATGGAAGGGTATGGAAGAGGCCTACATCCAGCAGTGGAGAGATGGAGGCTGAGGAAGAAGAAGAAGAAAGAGAAGACGTTGTTATTAAATGACAATTTTACGATTCAAAGAAAAGTTTTACAAAATTTAGAAAAGCACAATTAAATCTGACCAAGTTAAAAAGAACGTATAAACTATTAATTAAACAATCATATAAAAGATGTAGCGAAATTGAAAAATAATGTGTTATATTTAATTGAAAATGTTTCTAAAATAACGTTGACACTAATTGGACATAACGCTGCATCTATTTGATGTTTATTCACCAAGCGATACCTACTCAAAAATATCTAAAACAACTAGAAAAAAAAAAGTTTTCTTGAGTGAATGCAATATAGGTTCTTCCACAAACTACATCTTCCACTTTGTCCCACAGCTCATTCCGGTTTCCACCCGGCAAAGGCATTCCGTGCGCGACCCTCGCCACGGCCCGCTGGGTCACCTTCAACTGGACGAAAACTCTGTACGTGTCCAAGTTTCGGCACCAGTTGTCGGGAGGAGGAGGGCTCATTGATTGAAAACTTTTGTTTCGAGGTATATGGAATGTCGACTCCCAAGTATGCGAGCTTCAAATTCCAAAGTGCTGCCCGCCACGAGATTATATTTTGGTCAAAATATACGCAACCTCAGTCATTACTCGACGTTGACACGCCTCGGAGGAATATGGTTTTTCCATTGTTACCTTCGTCAAAATTACTGGTCGTCAGTATCCATTCGACGGCCAATAGTTTCGGAAATAATGTTCAAATCATTGACGTATTATATAATATAGACACGTTATTCCCATACTAGCCGGCTTTCATGTGTAGCAAATATCACATTGAAAGAGACGACAAATCACATAATCAAGGAATCACGTAAAAATCAGGTAATTTGAAGTCACGGTGACTAAAATAACACACTCAATCTTACAATAGTGTACAATACTCTGTTTCTTTTCCCCGGGACTTTTTTTCGGCGTGGTTTTCGTGGTCGGCGTTTTGTTTCGGTCCGTTCGTTAACGAATGCAAGTAAGGCAATTACCTTACTTTTGAGTTGCCAAGATTTCACGCTTTTTACGTATCTACAGTTAATTATGTCATTGGTTCAAATCATTCTTACTTACGTGAATTCTTCGGGTGACTCCGACAAAATTATGGATATGCGGATGTCATCGTATTACTAAACATATTATTGATGGATTTTGCGTTAACATTGTAGAGCTTAATGATGATCATTAAGCTCTACGTGAGTTTAATAACATATTGTACGAGGCTAGAAAGAATCACGCACTTTTGTCAAATGACAGTTGTTTGAATTGGTCAAGACACTATCGAAGACTCCAGAACGGCCTAGCGTAATCTACGGCTTTCGGGAAGCATCGAAAAAATCTATAAAAGCCTGGAAGCTACGAGAAACTTCTCCTAAACACTGGGAACCCCTTGAAGGTTCAATACCAGCATTGGCCAGATATAAATACGGGAGTTGTTCTTGTTTTAGCGCGCTTTACAGCGAAAAAAAACGAAGGCAGCCACGAGCTGCGACGACCGAATGATAATTCGAATAATCTAGAAAAGTTCTAACAACAGAAAGAGTTTAATTTAAATACTAACGTTAAATGTAATAGTTTTATGAGTGACTTTGTACATTTAACATTTGTAAGTTAACCAATAATTAATAAATCCGTTATAAATTTTCAGCGTTTTCATTAATTCCTCCCACAGTCACGACACGTGACAGTATTAATATTCTACTACTAAAGTTTCGAGGGAAACTCTATCAAAAATAAATCATTTAGAAAGAAGGGGGCGTTTATGAAATTTTATGGCGTGATTGCAGTAGTACCTAAATACGTCGGTAAAACTTCCAGAAATCTTAACATTAGACAAAAAAAACATTCTCGTTGTCTAACTAGAAATATTTTTTCTGAATTCGCGAACCATATTATACAAAGTAATCATTATTTTCTTTCATGTGATACTACTAAACTTCCCGTATAAAAATTCCCGGTGAGGTAACAATTTAATCTATGTGATTTACTCAAGCCTGGATGTTTTGTGATATATTCTGCTTCTGTAATTGGGCCTCCTGACCAGTTGAAGCGTAAAAGAGTAAATGAAACTTCTCCATTCCGTCACGCGTAAGGGTAATAAAATGAATAATTTTGAAAGTTTTGAAAATAAATAAATATTTCAACCAGAGTATTAATATGCTTAGCAAAGTTACTTTCATTTATTCTTCTCCACTTCTCTCAATATTCCCGTTACAGCCATTCTTACACCAGTAAATTCGGCGCATTTTGTCAGTACCTAGTCAGTTTAATACTTCACCTGTCGATGAAAGCTTCAGTTTGTTTCGAAATTTAAATAGTAAAACATAAATATATTTTTAAACTCACTAAGAGGTAACTAATTTATTGTTTTTCATCTCGGTAAATGAAGAATATTACTAAACAGTTAATCTGATAGATGTAAAAACATTACTTGATTACATTAAAGCGTTTGCAATTAGTTTCACGAATTTTCAATCTGCGCTGATGGTATTATAAACCATTCAAAACGTTATAACTTTTAATTTTAATCAAAACACAAATTTGTTAAAACATAAATAGTAAATAAAAAATATACGAGAACGCGAAATATAAAATGCGAAAACTATTATTGTAATCGTGGCATGAATATTTAAATTGGAAGAATTATGTAACTGAAGTATATTTTTTAATTAATTTTTCCATGTAATATTGAAAAGGAAACGGATGTGGTAAAAATTTCAGGATAGTTTGAATTTACTTTAGAACCTTCTTATCTCTTATACTCAAATATTATCCGTAAACTCCACATAATTTTTTTTTTTTTTTTAAATAGAGATGCGAACACGGAATACGTGTCACATCAATATTCTTACTATTTTCAAACTAAGCTAAACGCTTGTGCTATGAAAATAGAACTAACTTGCTGATCTGGAGTGAGATTCGAACCCGCGACCTTTGGATCACGAGGCGAGAGTCCTAACCACAAGACCAACAAGCTATTCATTGTACAATTCAGAAAAAAATCTTAATATGCAACAGAACAACAGTCAGAGTTCATCAAATCAATTGCTGTATTCGAATACGATGAATACAAATATACTTAAATATGAATATAATACAATAAAAAATATGTAACTGCTTATTTCAGTGGTTTTATATCCATTTTTTATTTTCAAAAATATTCCATAGGTGGAGTTTGGTGAAAACATTCTCTGATAAGGTTTTTTTAAATTCAGTGAATGCCGAATTTCAGGATGCAAAAAAGGAAAAAAAAATCCAAACAAAAGCTGTGTACAGAGAGGAGACAGCAATCACGATTCTCGGTGACCTGATTTCATTTTTTGTCTCTGAACCGTTGGAAGCATTTTTAACACCTTCAATTTATACACACGTGCGCCGGATATTTTGATTTCAATGCTATTATTTTAAAAGAAGCGAAATAATTATTGAGTCATAATATTGCAGCGAGACCTTAAATAATGATAACAACAATGTCACGCAACGGCGGTCGTCAACCGTGACCGCAGACTGTTACACACATAATCCAGGATCACTCATTCTTGACCACGTCATCGCTCTAGAGAATTCTACAATATTCCATCTCAAAGTAAAAGACTACGTAAAATCATCTGGAACTTTCTGTGGGTTTCTCGTTACCTCTAGAATAAACCATTCTACGGAATTTAGCTATAACAAGAGTCACGCGAAGCGGAGTCGGGCAATTCGGTTCGTGACATTAATAAGGCGACATCTCGTTGATACTACAGAGAGAACCAGTGTGATCAATGATCCATGATATTACACACAGTAACACCTGCGGAAGTGAATAAAGAATACCGAGACAAAAAGTTCTACGTGCGAACAATCAAGGAATTTACGAGAAGTGATCTAAGCGAAAGAAATAGCGTTAATTAGAGCGAATTAAGGAACAATTCGATAATCATGAAATATTCAAAAGACATTTAACGACTATAAAATAAAGAACGGTATTATAATTTCACTCGTATCCAGGACTTTCTTTGGTAATAAATTAAACTAATTTAATTTCCAGTATTTTCATTTGCCTCCCAAAGTCACGTCCCGTGACAATATTTGGGTGGTATAAAAGCAAATGCAGTAATATACAAAAAGATAAAAATAAACATTTTGCGTGCAGTAATGGAGGATTATTAATTTAGAAAGTAATGAATTCGAGATTTCATAGGACATAGAGCTCTATTCCTTCCAAAATTATGTTTCCAAATCACTATTAAAAACAAACTTTACCTCGTAGTTATAAAAGACAAAGGCAGCAATATATATACATCAGCTAATCAACCCCCAAAGATTTCACATGGTAAAATGGCCGTTTCATACTGAAGTGATGTCGATTTTAGATTGAAAAATCATATCAAAGACAGCAATATCCTATTATGTAAAAAGTAAAAGTAGAAATGTTAACTATTTCATAGAAAACATAGTTAAATTTTTATTTATACACGTATACCTATATAGTAAAAAGAAAAGAGAGGTGGCAATTGTTTTTTAAAACTTATTTCCAATTAGATGTAGATGTCACAGATTCCAGAGAAATTTCCTTGAGTATTGACAGGTTTTTTATTTTTTTTCAGTAGGAAGTAAAGGCCCTTACTTTTATACTCACTTCATTTTTCTTCTTTCATTTAAATCATATTTTATTATGCAGTTGTAATTTTAGAACATGGGTCTATGATATCAAGAAAAAATCTTTGTATAAAAAAATAATTTATAGGCAGCGTGGTACGAAAAGATTTATTATGGCGTTGCCTACTTTATATTGCTCAAAGGTTTATGGGATTCATAGTTGTATAAAGTTAATAGCTATTTGAAAAATGAATATTACGAAAGAAATGAAATTAGTTTATTGCAATTCCTCTAATTGGAGAAGTTACGGATTTATATCCCAGTGGTCAAATAATT
Source organism: Agrypnia vestita (assembly GCA_016648135.1). Lineage (NCBI taxonomy): Eukaryota > Metazoa > Arthropoda > Insecta > Trichoptera > Phryganeidae > Agrypnia > Agrypnia vestita. The sequence goes on from JADDOH010015252.1 coordinate 9,724, forward strand.
CAATTGATAGAAATATTTATTTTTGAAATCATTTTTTTAACAAATATGTTTTTTGTAATATTTAAAAATTCATTTATTTTCAGAGCTACCTTGCTCAGTTTTAATATATATTGAAGTAAACTATCTGACACCCGCTGAAACAGACTAAGACAACAAAGTTTGAAATACTTAAACTTATATACAATAAGGCTAGCTGTGAGATAAAAGACATTTATTTACACGAAACACTTGTTACACAGTAACATAAGAGAATAACATCTCAAAAGTATAACACAAATCCGGCGAGAACAAAAATAAGGAATTCGCTACTCATTTGTAAGGAATTAAAATTACATACAATTTACCGTAATTATTACTAGATTTAAAAAACTACAAAAACACCTTTAATGCATTTATTGTTGTAAATTTCATTATGTATCGTGAACTATTTGATACAAGAACTAAAAAAAATATATTACAATACTTTTGTTTTCCTTCACATCTTATATCGTATTATTATTTGGTCACAGTAGTTCACAGGCTCGAGGAATGATACAAAGAACTTTAAACAGAGCCCTTAAAATAATATATAACCTTAATCGATACACCAAAACCACTGACTTGTAGAAAATCATCGATATGCTTAACCTAGCATATCTGATATAATTCGAAAAGATAAATATGATTTATAAAATAAATAAAAAATTATTAAACATGAATATCATCCTTTACCTGAATAGTGACGTACATAGACAACTATATAAGAAGTGATATATCATGGACTAATAGAGAAAGACATGGATTCCTAAATACTGCAACGATATATCCTATATACGACTTTAATAATAGAATTTCTAATAACATAAAGGAACTAAATAATGTTAAACTTTTCCATAAACAACTGTTTATGGAAAAAAAAATTTAGTTTATGTCCTCCCCAAAAGTTATTGGGGAGGACATAAACTTTTTAAAAAATCAATAGATAATATATGTACTTCATTTTATTTTATTTTTCTTCTTAATGTTCCCTAATACTAGCATAAAATTGCTATCTGGGGACTTGTTATTTCATTTATCAATATTGTTGTTTGTTTTAATGTTTTGATTATTTTCTAAATGTTATTGAATTTTTTAATCATGTTTAAAAAAATATATTCGTTATTTTTTATGCGCCTCCTGGGGTTTTTACATATAAAAAAATAAATACACACTTTTGTTAACACATAATTGTATTTATAAAGTTTAATTTTGAAAAATTTATTTATAAATAAAATAAAAGATTCATGGATATTTAAGTATTTTCGAGGTGACTTTTTCTGAGCAATTATCTCTATACATTAACCTTTTTAGCGATGTTTAAAATTAACATTTAACTGTATTGCTTGCGCTTCAAATGAAATATACGAATATAAACTAACTTACAATTACACCGTTTCCTTGCTGGTGTGGGCAGAGATAATAAAAAGCCGCTCTTTTGTACATACTTACCCTTCTTGAGCAAACTCGTCTTCTTCCGAGGCTTCTACAAGGTCATCATCCGATATCTGTTCCACTTTGTCATGCCACATCTAGCCACGCTCGTAAAAGTCCTCTTAAGTTCTGGTATCCGTTAATCTATGCTTCATATATGTACATATATGAACACATTCGAAGCAGATCTACATTTGTATCTAATTTGTTTCAAGTCTAGCAACACAGTAAATAGGAGAAATATAAACGTTCTGAAAAAGTCAAAATTTCCGATAATTCTGGCAGTAAGGTTAAATCTAATACTATTAAATTATAAGTTTATTACGACTGATGGAGGTTTCATAGTATCAGTAGGTATATAAAAGCAAACAAAACCCGTCTGATAACATACCCCAAACACTAAGCAATTTTTGACAATACTTATAAAATTGCTGTAATAATATTTGATATATATACAGTAGCCAACACAAAAATGTATCCACCCATGAATAAAACAGTTTTCTTATAATATGTCAGATTTTGTTATAGTTTTTTGATCCCTTTTTACTTATAATTTTAAAGTAACAAAGTAAATCAACAGAAAAATACCAAATATATATTTTATCTGAACAAAAAATACTTTAGAGGATCTTTATATTATTACTTTTAATTTATTGGAAAAAAATTATTAATACAAAAATAATTTTTTCACCAACAATATTTTAATTAAAAAAATTAAGTGTTACATTTATGATATTATTTCACTATTAGCTAAGAAAAATATAAGTTATTAGTATTTATTTTGGACTCCTTTATTTTTTATTATAGCTTCATTACATCTTAGCATAGAATTGACCAAATTTTGGAGATAATCTTCTGAAATGTTCTCATACCACATTAAAAAATTTTTTTGGGTATTCATTTGACAAAGGCTTCAAAATATTTATATTAATGGCCATTTTTATGCCACATTTTCTCTATAGGACTGTTTCCATTGTTTATTATAAATTCTTTGATTTAAAAATAATTTGATAAGTTAGTTTGTTCTTAAATTTTATTTGTGTTAAAAACAAAATATACAACACGGCGCAGAGTCATCTTGGAAAATGTACTCAGAAATATGGGAACAGTGCATTTCTATCAATGGGAATAAAAAGTCTTCTAAAATTTTTGTTCACAGTTCCATCAACGAAGGCTAATTTTCCCACTCCTTTAACAGAAATACATCCCCGGATCATTTGTCCAGCAAAATGTTTCTCCGTTGGCAGGAGACACTTCTTGCTTAAATGTTCTCCAGACTTTCGTCTCACGTACTGGATACCATCTGAACCATAAAGGTTCAGAATGTTCTTAGGTTTTCACGGCCACTCAGAATCTTCAAGTTTGTGTTTACTGGGGTATTATGCCGTGTTGTTACGACCTTTCGGGCCGACGTTTCGGATCCATTGCAGGGTCCATCACATCAGCCCTGATGATGGACCCTGCAATGGGATCCGAAACGTCGGCCCGAAAGGTCGTAACAACACGGCATAATACCCCAGTAAACACAAACTTGAACATAAAGGTTCAATTTGCTCTCATCAGAGAAAATAACACGTCGCCATTTGATTTCACTATAAATTTTATACTTTTTAGCCCATTCCAAGCGACGGGAAAGCATTTTTTTAAGTCAAAAGTGGCTTTTTTGATAGCCTCCTCGCATGTAACCCGCTGTTCTATAGTCTTCGGCGTACAGTATGGACACTATCTTGCAAACCGCCAGGATGGATAACTTCTGTCCTTATATCTACAGCCATTTTGAATCACTTTTGCAAACAGAATCGCTTCAATAGCAGATCTTCGGCAAAATATGTATTTTTTTCCGGTACCTTTTTTCCGCTGCAGACATGCAGAATCTTTAAATTATTTTATTAAATTAAGCACTGAAGTTCTACTACAACTAACAACTAATCTGTCGTGCTGTAGCTCTGGAACTCACTTTTTGCGATGCTAAATTTAATATTAATTTATTTTGTAACTCATTTGCTTAAATTTTGCCATCCTTCACAAATAACAAAAATACAAGATGCTAACATGTTGAAAGTTATGACTAAACTGGTCTCAATGTTTAAGGGATACCCTACGCATGTAGAAAAAAATAACGGGTACACAGAATTAGTTCTTAGAATTCATTCATACCTGTACTAATCCACGAGGGTGGACACATTTCTGTGCTCGCTACTGTATATGTTTAATGAAAGCCAACTGCTGAGTACGATATAGCGTGTACAACATGGCTGCAGCTAATCGCATTTAAATTGAGAAATATTAATTCATTATACTGTTTGCGTAATTCATATTATGGATAATGTAGAGATATCTTGATCGCCAAACTACGATAATAGTTTAAACATCGATATTTTCGTAGTATAGTATAACATTCTTTTTTCTAGCGAAATAAGTCTGAAAATGAATTCGACACATCAGGGAGATGTGCAAATAATCCCCCCACGTAAGTACGTGTGAGAAGAACTAAAATCGTAGGCCAGTGGGCATGACTCTGGCTTCTCACACTGATTCCGGTTCCGGGTTCGATTTCCGGCGAGGTCACAATTAATCTGTGTGATTTACTCAGGCCTGGGTGTTTTGTGATGTTTTTCGCTTCTATAATTGGGCCTGTTGAAGCGTAAAATATGAATAAAAGAAAAATGTTCAGAAAAATTAGTACTGAGGCAAAAATTTTAATTTGAGTAAAAGACCACACCAACTGAGGTTGTATAGGAACTCAGTCACTTACTGAAAACAATAAGATACCACAGCATCTCAAAATATATACTATGTTATTCTGTCCGTTCTGACATAGTCTTCATTTTATTTAAATTTTCACACTACAACAGGCCTGCAATCAAAAAACCATACCGCAACAAAAAAAAATTATATCCAAACTATCAGATTCGCAAAAGAGGCATAGAAAGAGCACTGATGAGTATCTTTTTGAGTGACAAAAACCAAGGAGTGAATGAGAAGAAAATATTAGTTTGTCGACATCGTGATGGAAAACAAAATTAAATAAAAGTATATAAAAGAGACAAATACCTTACGTTGCACAGATACAGAGATCACGAGAAACAACAGATGCATACGAATTAACGAAGAAGAAATATATTTGTGGAAGAAGTATATTTTAGGGGGATTGTATTTAAGATTATGTAAATGAAAACAAGGTACTATAATATAGTATTTGTTTTTTTTTACCATATTATATATTTATTTATGGCATACTATATCGACAGACAAAAATAAATAGCAATAGATTCATAAAATACAGGCAGGATCGAGAAAGATTCCAGGATATGATCCTGTGAGGTAATGTTGTAAGGGCGTTAGAGGTCGTAAAGAGAATAGCCCAGGTTTCTGGGTAATGGGGTCGAGGGCGCAATGCGGAGGGAAGTAGCGAATTAATGGTATATCTGCAGGGATTAGGTGAAACGGGAGAAGAATAATACTGATATCAAAATTGCAGCTTAGTTTTTATTTGGTTTTAAGTGCAATACAATTTTCAGCCATAAAACCTGGAACAGATTATAACTTTTAATCTTGTATTTTGAGAGGATACAATTCCATATTTTTCTTTCATGGCACACCACTTTTGCTTCGGATACATTCATACATCTTCTCATACAAGTTGTAGTATCTGATCGCGCCAGGTCTTTCGCGGACGCCCTCTATTCCTATTGCCTTCAACACTCGCATCACTTATTTTCTTAACCATCCTTTCCTCGTTCATACGTTTCACATGACCAAACCATCTAGGCACTCCTTTCTTTATTTTATCTGCCACACTAGAGCCAGCATTACATCCACTTCTAATTTGTTTATTCCTCACCCTATCGACGAAGTTTTCCAAACAAGCGTTTTTAGTTACCGAATTTCCACCGCATTCAGTCTATTTTCATTTCTTCTTTGCCAATTCCAGGCTTCACTTCCATACATTAGGGTTGGCACTATAACTCCATTATGTACCGCTAGTCTTGCTTCCTTTGACAGATTCCTATTGGCCATAATTGCATTAAGAGTAACATTAACTTTGTTTCCCGCAGTCACTCTCCTTTCGACATAATTTTCAGCCTTGCCGTCTCTACTAAGCATACTTCCCAAATACACAAACACGTTCACTTGTTAGCATTCACTGTTTACAATTACATCACACTTAGTCACAGATTTTTCTCATTATTTTAAATATTGATTTTTTTTTCAAGTTGTTTACCGGGTTCCTACCTATAAGCAGAAGAACCTGGTAACTAAGCATTTTTTTAATAGTATGTTTTTCTAATTTATGAATATAGTTACACTATAAATTCCCCAGTTTGATTATTAAATGTTAAAAGTAAATTAATATTTTTTGTGTAAATTCATTATTTCATCGTTATTATTAATAGTTAAAAGCATGTTTCGATTCAGGATATTAATTATTATATTAAAAGTAAACTAAAACTCAATAAATAAAAATGCCATACCTTGTGTACGAACGGCATCTCATTTGTACTGACAAATTAATATCCCAATTATCTGTTCTTTGTTTTAAATACATCATGCCATAAACCTTCAGTACACTTTTGAACGTTTCAAAATATTAACCTTATAAATTATCATTAAAACTTTTTGCATCCTAGATTAATGAGGAGAATTTATGGTTTCACTTAATCCTTCTGCGTTTGCAGGTAACTTTTTATTTTTTGTTTTTTTTTTTTAAATATTTTTTAGTATGGATTATGTATAATGCTTTGTGGAGACTTTATAAAAATTTCAAGGGAGATGGGATATTTTCCCTGAAGAGAAACCTTATATTTTTGGTCTTGGCAGGGAATGCTGAAGATGTTGTGGAGGGGTGGATATATTTATTACTTTCTTCTAAATTCTGTTATATGTTAGATTCGTTGGTCAGAAATAATAGCGTGATTGTATTTCTTCATTAATATTCTGTAATAAACCCCGTTTTAAAGATCTGTTTTCCGGAACGTATTAATCGTTAATATCGTTATAAAAGACTGTTCACTGTTGGCGTGCAGCGCATATAAGCAAAAAAACTCTGCATTAGTAAAGATTCTGGGAAACAAATATTAATTAAATAATCCTTATCTAAAAGTTGATTTAAAATTCTAGCCGTAATTCGTCCTACGGCTAGAGGTTTTTTTTCTTACGTTTCTGTTTATCGTGACGTATCTGTTTTTTCCGATTTAAAATTCTAGCCGTAATTTGTCCTGCGGCTAGAAGTTTTATTTCCGAGTTTTCTATACCTAACTTCATGTCAATTCTTCATTTATGTCTCCCAACAAATTTGTTCCATAGACATAGTCAAGTCGAGAAAAAACTCGTAGTGAACCGTGTATTTTAAATGATGCAAGTTTTGTGTAATTGACAAGTAAATTTAGCGTGCTTCTTCGAAAAGCCCTATGCCAGATGAGAACTACGCGCACGTCATTGCAGAAATGTTATTTTTTACAAATTCCACTAAAAATTTTCGGTGTAAATTCTATTTGTCTTTTCTATGGTGAATGTAAATACCATCTGTCATCTGTCATATCATAAAACATAATGATTATTTACGACGACATTTCCATCGATGATATCATAAAATGTTTGATTTATTTTTGTGAAAAGAAACGTATATCTGAAATTGGTATTGTTCCAGATTTAATTATATATAAATCGTCTTCGAAATACATTGAAAATTTTTTCCGTATTACCTATAAATAAAATATTTATTTATTTAGAAAATATTGTTTACGATACTTATTTTATAGTGAAGTTATTTTTGTGGATTGAAACTACTCAAAATGGTTCATTATATACAGTTAAAAAAAATGTATATACCCTCATAGGTATGTGCGTATATATATATATTATATATATATATATATATATATATACGCGTATACCTAAAAGTAGCTTGTTGGTCTTGTGGTTAGGACTCTCGCCTCGTGATCCAAATGTCGCACGTTCGAATCTCACTCCAGACAAGCAAGTTAGTCTTATTTTCATAGCACAAGCGTTTAGCTTAATTTTAAAATAGTAAGAATATTGATGTGACATGAATTCCGTGTTCGCATCCCTATTTTTTTTTTTTTTTAAATATATATTTAATATAGATATATAGTCGGTCACGGCATAACCTAAGTTTATACACATTGCACGCCACTGCTGTTCTTATACATGCATAATCTTTGTACAGAATTTTCAAGTTTATTTTTAGACTAGATTTAGGTATTTACAAGATAATTTTTATTTATAATAAACAAACAAAATAAAAAACAAAATAAATTTTATTTATAGAATATCAAATTGGAAAGCCAATGCAAGTACCCAGTTGTCGTTCCCATGTGTAGGTTCCTGCATAGCAGTCTGTTGCCAACGCAATCATCTGACTGTCGGAATTTTGGCAGCGGAAAAGCCTTAAAATTACTACTGCGAGGAGCGCAGTCCGCCCCGCCCCGCGCCGCCCGAGGCGACCAATCTTTTGTCTAATTGGGCCGCTCACCCTCGCGAGGATTACGATTTATGGCACAGCGCATTGCATTCTTTATTTGTAGGTACGTGTTTATTTGGGTTATTCCAGATATTCACATATAAGTCATTTCGTTCAAATTTACAATAATTAGCAACAGTGAAACATGCATACAATGAAACTGAATTGTCCGTGTCCGCGTGTTACGTGGCTTTCAAATTATGCAACATTATTTATCTTCTTTCCCTTTAGCCATACTATAATATACGTAATAACAATTTATAATGACAAAATACCAATATGTTAATATTTACCTATTAAAGTGGTGAAAACAAAGTAATTTTGATTTTATTAAATATATATATGTCACCACATCTAAATCTTAAAATAAATCTTCATTCAGTAGAAAAATAAATAAATTTCTCTTCGAAAAATTAATAATTATGTTTTTTCCAGCATATTCACGTTACGTTTACAAGACAAAGTATTTAAATAAAATACCCGTTAAAAAAAATTAAGAAAATATAACTGAAAATAAAATTTAATAGCTATGATGGTAGAGATCCAGACATAAATTAATACAAGGGCCCAAAATTACCAAAATAATGTACTGTATCGTCCCTTATACAGCTACTTAATACTTCAATCTATATACCGAACTAAAAATTGTAACCGAAGTAAATAAGTCAATTAAAAATAAAATTAAAAAATGGATAATCGAAAGACAAGAACATCTGATATCCTTATAAATGTATATTGTAATCATCATACAACTATCATTCGAGTCACTATTTTGAAAGCTAGTTTTAAATATTAGTCACTAATAATTATTAATTTATTTTTTTTCAGTTTTAGTCGTGTGTTTCATTATTACACATGGCTAGCTTTCTATCTCCCGAACCTATGTACAGATATATGTTTTTACCTTTAAAGGATTTAATATACTTATGTAATGTATATTATATCTTGTTTATTTTCTTTTGAGATTAATAAATAAATAAATTATTTTCTGTTTCTTATTGTTATATACAGACTGTAACAGAGCTAGTCCACAATACTTTACAGGTGAATTCCTGCTTCGATTTTGAGTCGAAAATGTTCAAGCAATCATGACTTAATATCAATAGTTAAGGAGATATGTGACATCAAAGTTTGCATTTTTTTTCAATATTTCGAACTTATTTTTTGCAAAACGTTGAACTAACATTACTGCAACTAATATCTAATATGAAAAATTTATTCCCTTAAATACAAGACAAATAAAATGATCCAATTAGAATTTTTCAGGGTTTTTATTATTTTATTTAACATTTATTGAAATGAATGAGTTTTTCGTAATCGATAGGTACTGTAACAGTTTTTTTTTTTTTTTTAGCGAAAAAAAATAATTTTTTTTAAATAAATTAAATTTTAATAAATATTATTATTAAGTTCTACGGGTTAAGTATTTTTATGTGTGTTATTTATACAATTTTAAGTTACCCCTTAACTTATTTATACAATTTTAAGTTACCCCTTCCCCTTTAGAGTAATTAGATGTTTGTGGTGAAGCCCTGTAGTAATGTACGTTTTTTCTCGGGCACTTATTAATTAATTAATTAATTAAGCATAACGTTAACCGAGGCACCTTTAATGATAAGTGCCCGGGAAAAAACGTACAGGGCTTCACCACAAACATCTAATTACTCTAAAGGGGAAGGGGTAACTTAAAATTGTATAAATAAGTCGTTTGTACGTGGTATATCCACTGTTTGATAATGGCCTTACAAGCCGAAACAGCTGTAACACATAAAAATACTTAACCTGTAGAACTTAATAATAATATTTATTAAAATTTAATTTATTTTAAATTTCGCTAAAAATAAATATGGAGTTCTACAAATTAAACACAAAAACCATAAATAAAAATAAATAAAAAAAATACTGTAATAGTACTTCAACGTTTTGTAAAAAAATAAATCAGAAATATTGAAAAAAAAAATGCTTTGATATTGCATAACTTCATAACTAATGATATTAAGTCAAGGTTGCTTGAACATTTTCGACCTATAAGCAAGGGCAGGAATCCACATGTAAAGTTTTGTGGACTAGCTCTGTTACACCCTGTATATATCTACTTAAAAAAACTATTGTTAAATTTACGATCGGACATAATTCTTTATTTTAAATATCTTACAAAGATTGTATAAATCGCTTTGTATAAACCAAAACAACGTTTGTTGGTTTTTTGAAATTATTGAAAAATACTCATTTAATAAACTTCCCCAATTTTAATATTGTTTTCGTAATATTATATTCAAAATTGATGTTTGATTAACAAAATTATATTAATATATAAATGTATATACAAAATATGTGATTTACTTCTTGAAGAGAGGTAGCATAAGCAAAACATAGATGTTACAAGAAATCTTGGAATTGTGCCTATAAAGTCGAATATTAAATCAAACATAACAACATTACAAAATCACATTAACTATCCATTTTTAACATTAATTGAATAAAAACATTTTACGATGTTATTTTATGATTAAAATTATGTTTAATTATTTATTTTAAAATATACAATACATATCTACCACAACTGTCTCGGCACAGATATTTTTAGTGAGACAGGCATAGACCTTTTAGTGAGACAGGCATGACCAAAAGAACCCGCTCAAGGCTACAGGCCGCCGAGATAGGATTTCTACGAGGAATAGTAGGGTTTCCAGAAGGGACAGAGACAGAAACACGTCAAATAAGAGAAAGTCTCGAAGTGGAACCCTTATTGACATTTATCGAGAAATCACAGCTACGGTGGCTGGGACATATCTTGCGGATGCCGGCAGACAGACTGCCAAAGCGGATATTCCAGGCAAGACCAGAAGGCAGAAGACCAAGGGACTGTCCTAGGAGGAGCTGGCGGAAACAGTTGGTGGACTTCTGCGAAGCGAGGTTGCAATTAAATTGGGCTGACGTGGAGGGCGCAGCCCAAGATAGGAAGAGTTGGAACCTCCTATGCTGTGCAGGGACCCCGACCCAATAGGAGAAGGGTATTTACACCTGGTATTCAACTCAAACGCCTAAAATTACATGTTAAAAATGAATTTAACATAAATGGTTACAAAATCATACTTAGTTTTTCGTATCTTTTATGTAGTTGATGCTATTCTTCGAATAAGGATCCTATCCTTTCATAGATATGATCCTTATTCAAAGAATGGTATGGTGTTAAATGGTGAACAATAATTTAACAATCCGGATCTCTTCCAGTTTATGTGCTTGTAAAATATAATTAAATTTTAATTTCAATTCTCATTGAGAAATGTAACAAACAGTGCATTTACCGTAGTTACAAAAGGAAATCTCAATTTTAGTCAAATATTTATTTCAACTTAAACTCAACAGTTCATCTTCGCAAATAAATGAAATAAAATAATTTTTCTTTTATATATAAATTGAATTTTATTGCGCGATTATCAACCCATTTCACATTGAAACTAAACTTTAAATGTTTTCATCGTTTCACTAATTTTAAAACTAACGTTTAACTCATTTACATAACGTTCTTTCACTGAATTGTCACCACAATAAAACTGTACACTCCCTCGACATGAAAATTTTTAAACAATCAAAACAAAACACTCATTACTCCAATACGGAATAATAGGGTGGGGCGGAACTTATAATAATATAATAAATCGAATTAAAGTAATTCAGAGAACAATTATTATTAAAGTAGTAAAGTAAAAAAATAACAACATTCTCCACACAAACACTATTCCAAATATTTCCGGTCCTAAAGGTTGAAACTATATACAAAAAATATCAATTATGTAACTCGTCAAAGAAGACGAACATATAAAATTCGAAAATCACACATCATTATAAGCCATCTTTGAGCCATGTATTCACTAGGGGGCAAATTGTCCCTCAACAGCACGCGCGGCATAGAGTTTACGTGACGTTGCAACGTCGTGCACTGTTCCGCGACGTCGCGCATAGCGCGGCATTTCTACGTGCCGTGGCAACGTTGCCATGCGCACGGTACCCGAGCGAGCTCACTGCGACATTACGCGGACATCAGTACCACGTGGTATGTTTACAAGTGAATACGCATGCGCATGTATCTGTCAATCTGACAGTGTGGGGAAACGAAATTGTTCTTGAACTCATCGAGCTGTATCGATCGAAGATCGCATAGAATGTCCGTCCTTCTTTCTGTTTGCAATAAATAATTTCACATTCTCCTCTTACGTTTCGATAAACTCATTACGCAGATACGCAGCTATCATCATAACCTCATAGGGCGACATTTCCGAGACGTGTGGAAAACAATAATAATTTGCAAAAAGGACCTTGTTTTTAATAATATTCAATTTACTACAGTAAAACTTCGTTAATTTGAAATTGCGACCCAAAAAAAACATTTCGAATTGCGCGGAACCCCGTTTTCGCCAAATGAGATACCGCAGCTGTCATCATAACCTCATCGGGTGACATTTCGGCGACAAGATGTGAGCCCCGGTGTGTACACGTCAAATGACCGCGACATTGTCCCCGAAACATGAGCGTACATGTTGATGCGACATGCCGAGCGGAATGTTTCGCGATTTGTCCCCTAGTGAATACATGGCTTTAAAATCCCAAAATGCAATACAAAAAATATCAACCAAATTTCATATACTCAGGCATAAAATTTTTTAACAACCCCAATCGAAAATATAAGGATACAGTATTTTATTTTATTAAAGATAGTTTCCCATAAATAACACAGAATTATTGCCTTTGGCAATCCAAAGGTATAATTTCGTACATTGGTGTTGGCACAACCACTCCATTATGCAACACTTGCTCCACCCCACGGAACACTACTTAATTTATCTCACACAGTCAGCCTTTCTCTAGTATTCATGTTGGTATATATTCTCGCATTCAATAATATTTCAGAGGTAAACTATTGTTTAAAGCATCTACGGTAATATTCATTTGGAATACAGCCAAAATCAGAAAAAAATACAAAAACAAAAGCCGTGTTCACGCGAGCGTCCGCAATCACGATTCTCAGTGACCTGATTTCATATTTCTCTCAATAAAGTTGGATGCATTTTCTACACCTCCAATATACCATTTTGCGGATGACGTTCGGCACATGTGAATTGAATGTTTTATGTTCGATAGATTTCTTTTTTAAACTAGTTAAAAATCCATTACTAGGCAGGAAAAAATATTTTCAAGTTTACACATAAAAGTTAGTAAATTCCTTCTTAACTTGGAAACGCAAACTTCTTTTGATTCATTTGAGAAAATTTTATATCTTAAAAGAAATATTTGTTCACGTCTAGTCAAGTGACAAAGTGCCAGACAATTATTCTTCAGGAGTGCGCTGGACGTAAATCTTTTTTTCGTAAGTTTCTAATCACTTTAAAAAAGTCAAAAAATTACAGAACTAATAACATTACAAAATAGTCAATAAAAAACAAGACACCAAGTCAAGTCTCTCGACAATATACATAAATATCCCTGACCAATCAGTGAGATCTCCAAGCCTATTTCAAACCTTCTATAATACAATAATCAATCAATATTACAAGATATCATCCAGAGATTCCAATTTTTATGTTTTCTTTATGGCACAGGCTCAGTTCATAAGCGAAATTTTGATAAACGTATCAATAATGGCGTTGACTATGGAACCCGACGCCCATTGTTTAAATTATCATTTATCTACTCATTCCTAAATTTTATTTATTTATAAAACTGTTGTGTCGGACAAGAAAAAACCGGTGGCCCTTAATCGGGCCTTTTTTACCAATCTCCATATGTTGGCACTGATGAACATTTTATTAAAGAAAAAAGTGATTTTTTTGTATTTTGATTTTTTAGAATTAATTATTGTATTTTTTATCACATGAATTGTGAGCGCGAGCGCGCAGATGGGCAAGAATAAATAAAACCCTTTGGGTATGCCTAGCGCGCTCGACGCATTTTTTATTAAAAATAACCGAAGTTATTTATTGTAATTTTTGTATGTATGTTTTTTAAAGTTTATTTTTGACATCACTGGGAGGTCGTTATCGGATTAATTTTGTTGTTAAAAATGTTTTTGTGTATGTTGTAAGCGATGTAAGAAGAAATCGCGGCGGCATGATTTGATTCTTGAAAAAGATTTTAATCTTCCCAAATCGTAATATTGGGCGACTGCAGTACGGTATCGCCACAGTCCGGGGGCATCGGTTTTACCCTCTAGCGACATCAGTACCGTGCCGAAGTCGCCATTTTATCGGTACCGTGCCAAAGTCGCCATTTTTATCAAACACAATTCAGTACCCTCTTGCGACATCGGTACCGTGCCGAAGTCGCCATTTTTATACAAAAATTATAAAATGTAAAAATTAATATGATTTTGTTCGCAATCACTTGTATATGGCTTTACATAATTTTATGTAGAAAAAATATTGAATTTGTGTAGCCAGGCTCGCCAGAGAGACCAAATATACGAAATTATTGCACCCAGCTTGGCGAGTCTGGCCCCCTTTTTACCGATTATCTCCATGAAGGATGAACCTGAGAGACATTTGTTATTGAAACAAAAGAAAGATAAAATATAAATGTGTAAAAATAGTATGTTATAACTATAGTAGAATGTTTAGTTACATGTTTATTAATATTTTGAATACGGGACCACTGCTCATAGAGCTGCGACTCGAATTATGAGTAGTGATCCCGCCGTCAGACAGAGGTCGGTGTCGTCGGTTTCCGAAATGCCGACCTCTGACTGGTCGTTGAAAATGCGCCTGGGCGTGCGGGCCCTGATTTTTTGATGAAATAAATTACGTGGCGCAGGAACCCAGAATTCAGTTCTGCTCCTGCGTTCACCTCCAGATCTACTTGCGACTTTCTCTTCTTCTCTACTCGACTCCTGCTTCAGCCTTTGGACCGCTCTAAGATTCTCAGCGAATTTTTATACGATCTCGCTTTCGTCTGAGAATCTGCGATATCGGTGCCATCAGGTTGACCTGACCGTAAGGCGGTGGAATCACCCCATATTTTTGCGCGTTCCCGTCCGGAACAACTGTATTTGTTGATTTGTATCACTCTTAATTATATTTCGAACTTTATTTATAATTTCTTTATCATACAAACACTTCTTAGTTTCTTTATCCAAAAAACATTACTTATAATTTCTTTATCATAAAAAGTGTATTGTGTATTCATGTCGTTTTCAAAATGTTTATAAAATGTGTAAACTCTAATATCACTCAAAGGCAATTTATTTGGGTCAGATAGAACAAGTTAACGGTTTGTTTGTTAAAAAAATAATTAATTAATTAAAAAGTAAGTTTAAAAAAACAATGTAAACCATGCATGCACTCATTCGCTAACTTATACATCTCACATTAAACCTAAAGGGTGCACTAGAGAGTGAGAGCAGACAGTCTGGTGTGAACTCACCATGGCGGCATTCCTCCTATGAAGACATCAGAATTTGATGGGAATTTTCCGAAATCAAACTCCTTCCCTCTCGATGTCTTGGTCTGTGAGATTGAGTCCACGCTGAGAGACGTGTGTTCATCTCTCCTAGACACCTGAAACAATTGATGAAATATTTATCGTAATTTTTTTTTTAAATTAATGTGAAATAAAATATTAAGACATTAAATGGAGTATGTATGTACACAGTGTGTATGTATACAGTGAATAATAATGGATAAATACAGGGGTCAAACAGGGTTAATAAAAATACAGAGGTCAACATTCTTCACATTAATATTCACATTAATAGTATAAGTAGACGCCTTAATAATTTAAAGGCCCTAGAGATTAAGAAAGCTATAAATAATAATGAATCTATTATTAAAAACCAAAAAATTTAACTTACAGTCCTATTTTGAATATGTTCCCTTTCACCCTATCACCTGTTTCTTTCGCACCCCCCACTATTTACCCCCATTTGGACACTTAACACTGAAGTATGATTGTTTATAATTTTTGTAAAGTTCAATTAGTATTGGGTATACCCTGATGAAGGAACGTCGTTTTTGAAACCGGTTGGTTTTATCAAATAAATTTTAGTGATGTAAACAAAGTTAACTAGTTTAATTATATTAATAATGGATAATTTCAAAATAAATATAATCTTTTGAATAAATATAATTCAACCTCATATATTACGCTGTTTTTAATTTCCTTGGTCTATCTGTTGGATGGTACCTATTCTACAAAAGTGAAAATATATTTTCATTTTTTATATTGTGTTGAAACATTTAATTTTATTCCACTATATTTTACCTTCTGTGTATAGTTCTCTGGGATATTCTGCCGTGTATATGCGACCTCTCTGGCCGACGTTTCGGATCGCATTGCTGGTTCCATCATCAGGGCTGATGTGAAACGTCGGCCAGAGGGGTCACATATACAGGGCAGAATATCCCAGAAAACTATACACAGAAGATTCTGAACGGCCGTGAAAACGTAAAGACACTATATTTTATTATATTATAGTATAAAATAAAATACGAGAAATTTCTGTTAGAACTGGTTTAGCTTTCTAATATATTAAATAATCTGCTGCTTTAGGGGTAAATTTATAGAACTCCATAATCACACATTTGAAAATAAAGCACACTTGCGTTTTAGTTCTACTAGTATCTACTTAATTTCACTTCGAAGATCGATAATGTTCTCATAAGGTGAAACGTGTCTCACAAATGAACTTATAAAATGGGGTATTTTCTATGTTTTCACATTGAATTTATTATTTGATAAAATATAAAAATAAAATAAAATGTGTCACTCATAAACATTTTTAGATATATTTGTTACATTAAAATGGTTTAATGCTTAAGATCCGGTACGAAACTAAAAATATTTCAGAGAAATCTTGGGTTTGTATCTCAACTGATTTGGTAATACAAATGCTAAGTAGATTAAATAGATTGCAATTTCCTTTATCCTGGCAGCATTAAAACATTCAAATTGTTGAGACTAATTTGGCCAAGTGTTGCATCACTAGTAAATCCAATCTCGAACTAAGTTTCGGGATTCCATTTTGATGATTTCAGGACTCCATGATTATTTAATGTTAGATTATTTAATACAAAAAATATATTTTATTGATAGATTTGCTATTCACGTTGTAGAGATTATTCATGATCATTAAATTGGATGAAAAATATTAATTCTGTAACGTCTAAGTGAGTTTAATAAGAATTTTACTAACAATATTTTATTATGTATGTTCTGAGAACACAATTACTGGAGTAGTCCAATGCGGGATTAAAGAAATCTATGTTTACTGTTTCATGAGAAGAGACATTAGATGTCACTAGCATAGCCCCTTGAAATATACAGATGATTCCTATTTGGAACATATATATAATTTTCAAAAAATTCGATGTGTGGATGTTCTTACAATGGAATTGTTGAACGTTGCATTGTGTAGAGTGATCAATTAAGCAAGCTCATACGGATTGTAAGCCCTGGAACATCGTACAAAAGACTTCCGTACATGTTTCTCATATAAATAGCTTCGACTCTTTCTATATTTATCTAAAGTGAGAATTTTATTATTATTAAATTATACTACTCAAGTTTTGAAATATTAGAGTCTTTTATCGACGATTGAAATATTAAACATATAGCATTATATGGCTGTGAGAGATTTTGTTACTATTTAATGATCATTAGAACAAATGTTGTCTGAGCCATTTTTATTTCAGTGAGTTAAGAAGGTTTTTACATTAAAAAAATAATAATATAAGATTGATAATTGAAAAATTACGTATGAAATAAATGTATTTGTTGGTACCTAAGCTACCTACTACTGAAACAGCACGCAAAGTTTCTAGTTTTATTGGAGAACTTGTCATAGCTTATGTTAATATGTTGGAGGAAATATGCTTATTGCATTGGAAGAATTATCATAAAATAATTTATGGTAATGGTTTAACCAAATGCATTTCTTTTGCAGTTGCAAATATTGTGAGAATTAAAGATTATTTTGAATTGCGGCGTATATTTGTATCATCGAATAAAATATTATTGGGTAAATTGATTGATGAAAAAAAAACTTCTAACATAATGTGTAGGAACAAATATCTACAAATATAAATTCAGAAATCAATATTTATACAAAACAAGCTACCTTTGCTTAGGAGGTTGAATCTCATATTGGCAGAGGCTACATTAGTACGTAGTTTTGATTTTTTAATTTATGGTATATCTTGCTCAGATAGTTCGGTTTTAATATTTATAAAAAAAAAATTTTTTTTGCCTAGTTTTTAGTTTATTTTTGTTATTATAGCCGGGCCTCGTGATCGAGGATCCCCTCGCCATTCTAACTTAGTTTTTGCTGCACCTCTCATAAGCTTTGCGGTGGGAATACACCCCTATTCGAGAGGCGCATTCTCTCCCGCATATTTCACATAGGAAGGGGTCAGATTGCATTGATCGGTCCCGTTGACGTATGGTTGTGGCTCGCTGCTCATTTTTCAATCGTCTGGCCGCCGCAACACCATCAGCCCGAGAGCAAACTCTCCACCAGCTCACATGATCTGGTGCCAGCTGCTCCCAGTTCTCAGGTGCTCCACATAGGCTCAGCAATTCTCGGATACAGTCTATATACCAGTCCACTATCTCCCCATATAAGACCCGCTTCGGAATTCTATGATCGCCCATGCGTAACACATGTCCCGTCCATCTCAATCTCGCTTCCACGATCGTTTCTTCAATTGGCCGAAATTTAGAGCGAAGCAGAATTGTAACGTTACATATATATATATATACAAGGTTATTTGGAAAACATTAATAACCTCGCAGGACTATGTTCCTGCCTCGATTATGAGTCGAAAATGTTCAAGCTATTATGACCTAATATCAATAGATAAGGAGATGAGCGACATCAAAGTTTTCATTTTGTTTTTAATATTTCTGACTTATTTTTTGAAAAACGTGGAACTATCATTACAGTTACTCATATCGATTACGAAAAGTTCATTCGTTTCAATACAAGTTAAATAAAATGATAAAAACTGTGAAAAAATTCCAATTGGAATGTTTTCCAATTGGAATTCGAGGGTTTTTATTTTTTATTTGACTTGTATTAAAGGGAATGAATTTTTCAAATTCGATATAAGTTACTGTAATGATAGTTTAACGTTTTACAAAAAATAAGTCAGAAATATTGAAAAAAAATACAAACTTTGATGTCGCATATCTCCTTAACTATTGATATTAGGTCATAAAGCTTGAACATTTTCAACTCATAATCATGGCAGAAATATAGTCCTGCGAGGTTTTTAATGTGTTCCAAATAACCATATATATATGGTCGCTCCAGTGGATCTGTAGAATGCGGCGAAGGAATTGCTGGTGGAACATTTCCAAGTTCCTGAATAGGACTGCACCGTCACCCATGTCGCTGTGGAATCTTAGCTGTTAGTTGAACTGAAAACGTGTCGTCACTATTACAATCCCGAAACTTTCTAATCTACTAATCCTACAATTGTACTAGTGTACTAATCCCGGAAGTGATAATTACACAAATAAGGTTTCGATCCTGGAATATGTTTCCTGCTTATGACTTTTGCAGAAATAAATTAAATTTAAAAATAGTTTGGAATAGTTAAGAAATATTTCCATTTTTTTTTCTCTTAATTTTTACGCGCAGTGTCGCACCTCACCCCTGGGAAAAATGATTTCGGAAATTGATGATCGTAAAAAGCTGGCGTTTCATCATTCAACTGCTGGGAGATGAAGAATGCTCCCTCTCGCGGACGTTTATTTAATTGAGGTGGCCAAAAAAATAAATAAAAACCACCCATTAAAATATTTTTCACTTCGAACGACAAAAAATCCGTACGCCCGCCCCTTTGACAAATGAGAATCTTTTGTATGTTAATGACAGAGCAATTTGAAGACCCGTTAGGACTCCGCGGTAAAAATCGAAAAATAAAAATAAAATAAAAAAACGAAAAATGACTGACTTATTTAAATAACAAAGCTCGCCGTAATGAATGTTGCGGAAAGTGAAAATAATATTTTTCAACGCTGAAAATTGTTGAAAAGCCAATCTGAGGATAGCTTCGTCATTCAGTGCCGAAATCGCGTACGATGTGTCTAAAAATGAGGTTTCCATATTAAATGAATAGTGCTAAACTCTTTAATTTTTTATTTTTTATGTTTATAGCGTTAACTTTTTGTTTGGACATTATTATTTATTTTAATTAATTAAACAACTTTGTATTAACCATTTAACAAGCAACTCAACGCTTACCGGCTTCGATACCACTGCATCTTCATCAGGACGAACGCAAACTGACTACCCATTACTTATTCTGACAAAATAAAAATTTTGAACGGGGTCGTGGCTACAGTTATTCTTATAATTATTCCTGATATATCAAGTTATTATTATTATCATAAAATTTATCTAGTTATTAATTATATTGGCTTTAGTGTTCAGGCATTTTTTTATTTCAAGTATTTCTAAGGTATCTATATCTAATCTAAGGCCACTATTATTTACATATGGAATCTCGATAACGTTTTCCTTTTTAATGTTGGCTTGTTGTTTAAAGAAATTGTAATAATAAAAAATGTTTTTTATACATACATTTTTTCCCCAAATTCTTACGAATCGAACGTAATGTGTTGCTTGTGCGTATTCTTCAAATCCACTGCATATATTTTATACAAATCGTATAATTTTATTTTTTCGCTCAGTAATTTACAGATTTTAAATAAATACATCAATATTATTAACTACAAAGAGAGAAAGACAACGATTCAAATATTGTAGTGATAAAATATCTGGCGATATTACCTTTTCCTGAACAGAAAATGAAGGGGTAGGAAATGGGAGATGAGGAGGGAGGACTTCCACTTCCTTTTAAACAGGAAGCTGGAACGCCGCATCGATCTCCGCTGAGATTTGCTCCAGCGTCGAAGTTGGAGTTGAATAACTTTTAACTTTATAGAGGCGAATGAGTAGGGGGAATAAAATAAATATTGCCTTTGCATATGCATTGAATAAATTTTGTAATAAAAATATTCTGTCGGATTATATCACATCCCTCGCCCCCTAGCAGCAAATGTATGATATGGATGTTATTTCCATTAAAAGAATATTTCCCATGATAATTTAGTGATATGACACTGTCATTGTGGCTAAATAAACAATGAAAAGGATGATGAGAGGGACTGCTCCTCTCGAAACTGTTGTTGTAATTTAATAGCTCACATTGTGTGTGTATTACGAAGTAAATTAAAACATATTTTAAATGAAAAGGACCTTTGAAATGCGTATGAATACAAAGAAGGTATTTTTTCGAGTCATTTCTTAGTGACAAATAAGTGCAAAGTGAAAAAATTGTAAGACTGTCGAAAACTATATTACAATGCCTAAACTGTACGGCTTAGATGACTAAATTTCAATTAAGAAATTTTAAGGCATTTTCAGCTACGTAGCTTAGCAATAAGAATATTTAAAAAATGCTATAATCCACCACCACAATTTTAAAATGTATCTAATTGTTACAAAACAAAAGTTTTCGATATAATTAATAGGTATAAGGGAGATTAATAAAAATGAAATACTAATGTGAAAAAAATTAGAAGATTACTTATTTGAAAAAAGGACCGATTTTATTATTAATAGCTAATATTTTATTAAGTATAATACTAACACTTTTTCTTAGTTCTAAAAATTATAATTTATCCAAAGGTTATTCTGTAAAGATATATTATAGATGTCTCATAGAGACGAAATTATATTTTTTTTATGAGAAGTAGGTATGAAAGTCTTTGGATATTCATAGGTCTTACGACCTATCGTACGGCTGGCTTAAATGATCACTTTACACAATGTAACATTTAATATTTCCATCCATGTTAGAATACCACGTCAATCAAATTTTTGGAAGTTGTATATATTTAAATTATATAATTCTCATATAATATATTTCATTCTCCTTTATTTACCACTGTATTTTTTTTATTATTTGTAAGTGTAAAATTTGTAAACCCTTATTGATATCAAAAGAATGATCCCTTTCTAAAAGATGATTAAAAAATTCGGAATAATTATTGATACTTTAGCACCTTGAATGTTATTTAAGTATAGCAACAAAATTTCTAAACGTTTTTCATAAACATAATTATAATCATTGCAGATCAATTTATAAATAGGCTATACTAAATACATATGTATAAGTATAAATTTTAATTTTAACATGAAGTGAATTGAAGAATTGTATTATTAGTAAATCAGAAAAATTTCTGGTGTTTAAAAAATTATAACAATATATTATATAATCTTCTTCTTTTTTTTCTTACAGTGCCATTTCCTTTCGAACGTTGGCGATCGTATTGTTGATAACGACTCTACTCTCCGCCATATGGAACAACTCAGTCAAAGGCGTACAGTTATCGTCAGACAACTTTAAATAAATCGAGTTGAATACTGAGATATTCATCGCTTATGTTATTGGGTATTCAAATCTGTAGGACAAATGCGCGACGTATACATTGTTTTACATCACAATGTCTTCTTCTTTGTACTTTCTTTTGTTCCGTCGCTCTAGGAGGACTCTACTTGCGCTTAAGGCGCCGAATCTTGTACGCCAGGATTCGAAAGATACGTAACTTTGTTTGTAAGTTCACAAATGCCTAACCACAAATTCACTGTTTTAAACAAAGAGCAACTGTTCATATCAATGACTCCGAAAGTAAGTCGAGACATATACAAACGTGTTAGTACAATATATAATATAAATTTGCATAGTATAATTATATCAATTTTCCCAGGTTTACAAAGTACACACACAGCACTTTCTTTTTTCATTTTTACTCCCCTTTTTTTAACTCGAAGCGTTTGCTTATCTACTTGTCTGTTTATCTGACGAAAAAACTTTGGATCGATATTTAACCCTTTTCCCGTGATCCAATTGAGCTGAAACTTTGCAAGCAGACTCGTGGCGATGATCGAGAAGATCTATCAAATTTTCGTTTAAAAAAAATAATTATTATAGTGTATATTATAGATATCTCACAGAGACGAAACTGTATTAATTATGGGAAAGTAGGTATAGAAGTCATTTGGGTTTACACAGGACTTATGACCTGTCTTTTTATGGATGGCTTAAGTGATCACTTTACAACTTATACTTATATTTTACTTAGAATATACAACTTCCAAAAAATGAATAAGCATGGTATATTCTATCATGGGTGGAAATGGCGAATGTTACAATTGTGTAAAGTGATCACTTAAGCCAACCATAAAAAGACAGGTCATAAGTCCTGTGTACACCCAAATGACTTCTATACCTACTTTCCCATAATTAATACAGTTTCGTCTCTGTGAGATATCTATAATATACACTAATTGATTAATAATGTCTCTGTGACATAAATCCAGCACTGTTCTGAAAGATTTGAACAAACTCAAAATATTCTGAATTATTATAGTATAAATTCGGATTTTTTTAAATTTTAATGTTTTTTTTTAAATTGGAATCAATATCAAAGTTTGATTACTAGCAACGGCGGCCCGATAACGTCGCGGAATATTTTCAAAATTTGAATTACTTCATCGGTGTACATAATAGGTACTTCACTATGAATTTCGAAAATCTAAATTGACTGACAAATGTTTTTAGAATTTAATCTTCAAAGCATGGTGTCTTATCTAAGCTCAAAACATCTGACATTTTAGAAATATATTAAATTACTGTAAGTTTAGTGGTATATATGTTTTAATTCGTCTTTAATTGTTGTTATATTTAAAAAAGAAAGGGAGTATAATAAAAACTTGGATTTTTGGGTTACTTTTTTATAGATCATTTAACAATGTAATAAAGATTTTTTCATTGACCGTAACATTTTATTTTATATGCGATTCACATCACTATACAATCATTTATACCCCACTGTAGAGGGGTGTTTAAATTATTTTTTTTATACTTATTTTCTTTCTTTATTACATTACATATATACCCACATATATATTCGTATGCCAAACTGCATAGCAGTTTCACGGCACGCATATGATAAACATATTTTTTAATGGTTTGGTCACTAAAGTCTTATTTAAACGAATGTTTGACTAGATTTTTAATGTTCTATGTTATTTATAAAAATATACAAAAAAAAAACATTATCACTTTTTGAGCTCGTTCGGCATGATGGGATCGACATGTAAAAAAAATTGAAATTCATTACACTATCTTAAGAATAAATTATTCACCAATATTTTACAGCGGTGTTTTTTTCCTTTTGTTATTTTGTTTCAATATCAGCATTGAAAATTAGTTTGAAATTGACGATGGGTAATATTAATAAATAAATTACTTCGAAGTGAAATTCTCATGTGGTAATCAATTAGCAATGTTGAGCAAATAATACTTTAAAATATCCCTCAAATATGGCGCTTTGTATTATTTCACAAACACGACAAAAGGAAATACCAAACCGTAGATAATTAACGTAAACAGAGGATTCTCGTGTTCGTAAACCACAGCGAAATTAATTTGATAGATTTATCCAAAATGAATATTGACGGCGGTTCGATGATTTTCAATTAAATTATACACAATTAAATATGAACCGACAAAAACAGGAGAATTTTTTATTTCGAATTATCATTATATCACCTCACAGTTATTCTCGTAACTCATGTAAAGGACGAGACTTAAGCACGAAGTCAACTTTCGTTCGTTGTGTTCTGTATTTTGTATGCAGAACGGAATGACCTTAATGTATGATCTTTATATCTCAATATGTGTACTTCTTAGCATCGCAGCAAGGGAGAGTGCCCATGAAAGGGCTCAGTTATGAAAGGGACATTCATCATCCAGCCCAGAATACTCCGTAAACAAATATGGAAAATATATGTGACACTAGATAACGTACTGACTGGATGCGAGATGCTACTAGGAATCACAGTTATATGCCTGCAGCATAGCTAGTTAAAAGTTTGAAAGTGAGTTTGAAAGTGTTGAAAGTTTTTGGAACGTGAAAATTAATTATATAACAAATTGTAAACTAAAATTTTACACTCAAGTGCTTCAATAATTACGCGTCATTAATTATGACGACTTTAAAAGTTAGTTTCACCAATTTTGCTTCAATATAAAGACATTTAATTTATTAATGTAAAATTCAAGCGTTTCCTTGCAAGGGACGTTCCTTTCTAGAAAAATGTATCCAATTGATAAATTATTACATTTTGTATGATTTGAGAAGAATATCAACTATTTATTTCTAGAATTAGGTGTGTTCTAATGAGATTTAGACATACTTGCCAAGGATACCATGCCAAGAATACCACAATAAAAATTTCACCCGAACGAAAGTACAAGTAGTTATAATGTTCCTTGCTGGTAACCGATAGGATTCTGTGGTTTTATCGGATATTGTTATTTCCCCGGATATTGTTAAACCTTATCCAAAAGCTGCACAACAAAACAATAATCAAATCTAACAGAAAAGGGATATCAAGTACAATTACTGACACTCCAGAAAAGAAGGAGGCTAAGAAATTTTAAAAACTTGTGGAAGATTTTTAAAAAAATGATGACAGTTCAGGTGAAAATAATTCATCATCAAACAATAATAAAATAAAAAAGTGTAAACTAAGTTTAATTCTATAAATAATGAAAATAATTCAATTCATCACTGCACTACCTTAGATTCAATAGAATAGAACGACACATTTGCGCGTGTTTCGGGAATAACATAATTAAATGGATGGTTAAAAAATAGAATAAGCGTATCATGTCATGCAAATTAGGTATATAAAATAGTAATGTGTAGTAACTCAAATGCTATGCGGGTTTTGAGTCCACGAGAAATGTGGAAATTTGAGATCTTTTTTGCCAAAAATGTTTTAAAGAAAACTTTATTTTAGTTCTCAATTCAATCTTAATTACCACCCGTTGACAATGACTTTCATTAATTTTATTTGTTGTCAATATTTTACATTTCATTTTATACTTTATTTTATTTTTCAACTCAATCTGAGATTATAGTGTATTTTTAAAGTGATTTTCTTCTTCTTCTTCTTTTTTTTCTTTTAATAGATCTGTTGATCTGTGATACAGAAATCAGTGGTGTTCCCTATGGGTGTTGTCCAGAGGGGATTTTATTTGCTGCTCTATGCACAAGTCTGTCACTGTCCTTTCTGGCTGCGTGATCTCTCCAGAATCTCTTCCCTTTTTTTAATTGTAATTACTCGTTTAATATTTACTGCCGGGTTATTTTATGACACTCAATTATACCGGAAAATGTGTGAATATTAAAAATAGCTCCCAACGCCACATTGTGCACTTATCCCAGCTTTTGGCAAAATTTAATGCAATATCGATGCTTAAGTCATTGAGTCGCAACAATTGACAAACTGACGAGCAATTTACTCACGGGTTAGCCAGCAACTGAAGCTTATTGCGGGCGGTAAAAAATTCACACATGCACATACATGTCTCCTACACATCTGCACCATTTGTTTGGATGAGAAAAATAAAGTTTGGATATTATTTTAATACACGGTGTATATATCCCTAAGTATGATTGAGTGTATAGCTTTAATATCTTGTGTCATCGTCTCTTACCACAAACAAATTTTATCTACAAACATCCAGAATAGACATGCTGGAAGATTTAAATATTTGGATACCGCTGTTAAAAAGTCAAAACAACTTTCAAAAAGGGAAAAATTCTGGAGAGACAGTTGTCACCGGAGACTCGTGTATTTTTGGAAAAACACATTAAAAGTTTTCACGATTCTGTTTGTCAAGAAGTAAAATACTTGCCGGATAAAATTTTTCATACTTATGTTCTTTTATCTTCTCTCTAGACACTACTCCAAACATTCAAAGTAAATATCCTTGATTACTCAGTACATTATCCGTTAATGCAATAATTAAATTTAAATTTTAAAAATTGAAAATTGATTTATTTTTTGATTCTCCGTATCAGTATGAACATTTTACAATACAAAATGAATTGCTTGAGAAACGATTTAAGCATTGTGAGAAAAATGCCAATAGCCCATAAATCTTCCTTTTCAAACAGGTATTTGTCTGAATTTAAAGCCAATGAAATTTATTTGATACAAAATGTAATTTACAAAACCCGAGCTACAAACTCTATTACAAACGAAAAAAAATTGAGATCTATTTATTTTATAAGGTAGATAAATTACTTCTTGGTCATTTCACTTTCAGTAACCTACTGGCTGAAAATTCAGCACGCAAAAAAGATTAGAAGCAGACGAATGATCAGGCTCAGGTGAGGTTTAGGTTATTTATTTTTAATATTTGTCAAAGCTCTTCATTTCACAATTTGGTATCATAGAAAGTAAATAATTAGATACGTCTTTCGTAAAAAACGCTGATGGCTTCGATATTTTTTCATTAATTACAAAGCGAATTTAATATACTTTATTAATTTTTTTAAATAATTTTCTGGCGCGTCACCCAGTAAAAGAGTATTATTGCTAACCAATAATCAAAGAACGCGTACATTCAAATTCATACACGTACACATACATATAGTTTATTTAGATATGCATACCTCCAACTCATTTTTATCAATTATTAAAAGTAAAGGATTAACAATCGAAAACAATTAACTTTTAAGAAATATATGAATTCTTTTAAAATTGAATGTAAAATTTAATTAAAATAATCGATGTTTTAATGGTTTTATGGATACTGCAATATAGGAAATAGAACGTTTAATTTTTGTCTTTTTTAAAATGATATATTTTACAAGTTGTCGAAAAGTATTAATGTTTGAATAACAGCACTTCTTTCACAAACTTTATACAATCAATTTATAAATAAAATATATGGTCTTTATTTGAAAATATACGAGATTAGTGTACCAAAGATAACTTAATTGCATGAAAACTAAAGTAGTGTTTCGGGGTTATAATTTGTTTAATAAAAATAAAACACAAATTACTTTGTTTTCACCACTATATTAGATTAAAAAATCTACATGTTTCGAGAACAATGTTCTCTTCATCTTAATAATCCTGATGAAGAGAACATTGTTCTCGAAACATGTAGATTTTTTAATCTAATATAGTGGTGAAAACAAAGTTATTTGTGTTTTATTTTAATAATAATGTTCAAGCCTTCATACAGAAGAAGAAAAAATATTCTTCGAACAGTTTATAATTTGTTTGATGTCATAACAATATATTTATTCATATTTTTTAAGGAAATGCTTCAAGATTAAATGGATCTATCATAATAAAATTGATTAAAAGCCTGTTTAGCTATGGGTTTTGCAGAATGATTTAATAAGTTAACGTTAAATTTATCAAATCGAGAGCAAATACGAAAATCGTGTACCGGGGCCTTTTAATTAATTTCAAAAGAAGAAAAAAGTAGGTGAGATTCTTACCAATATTTTGTGCCAGTGGCTGTCGTTGAGGTCCCTCCCGACAGTGATAATCTGCGCCCCGCCCCCGAGGTTGTACCTCAACCGGAGAGCTCCCTCCACGAGCTTCAGCTCGAAGAAGTCGTACGTGCCCCCGTCGTCCGTGTAGAGGAGGAGCCCGTTGGGCTGGTCCGTCTTGAACTCCAGCTCCAGACTCCCGTTCGCGGCGGCGTTCCACTTCCTGAACTGGGAGTAGGAGTTCTGCCCGCCGTCCAGCGCGAACCCCGACGCCCGGTGGAAGCTCAGCGCGACCAGCATTCCCAGGAGTGGCACCATGGCAGCCCCGGACCGAGACATGGCTTGAGGAGGACACTTCATCAACTGCGGTAGGAGGAACTTTGTTTCCGGGCGGTAGAATCACCGAGTGCAGCACAGTTCATATTAATAACCTTAAACGGTTTTCAAAATATGATTTTTTATATTTCTTGATAAAATAACAAGAGATGGTAATTAATTTATCACAAATACACTTTACACTGATCACTTACAAGTTAGTCGTTTCCACAAAAGTAAGGTTTATTGATTAACGGATTCTCACAACGCACATCATTGTTTGAATGTTTTTATCTCATTTGACGTTTAGTGATTTTGCGAGTTTTCATGTTGCTGGATCTGTGCATCTGTAACAAAAAATGAATAAATTAATAAACAGTACTGATTTAGTAACGTTGATAGCAATTGTGAAAATGGCCGAAATGAAATATTAACTTAATTTATTATAATCCAACATGATTTATCAACCGACACATTAGCACAAATCTCCCACAGATTACTTATTGTATAGAAACCGTAATTATACCTCGTTCATCAACACTTTGCGTATAACACGGTCTAACTCGACAGAGCGACAAACAACTCATTATCCATGACACATGACATGAGCTGGATAAAATGTAGATAAAGCCACATACTGTGAAACGTTTGACCTCGTAGCTTATTGATTATCATTGAAAAAGTCAATCGCACATAGTTTATTATAAAATAATTTTAGGAGAATAGAATAGAACAGTTCTTTCAATTTTGATGATACAAATAAATGAAGGGGTGATCTAGATAATGACAAATGAACAATACATACTTTAGGTGAGTATTGAAAAGAGTTTTTTTCGAGTGAGGTGGTGTGATACATCATTTCTATTGTGTCAGCTGTGAAGGTACTCCCCCATTTTTCTCTACAAACAAGAATGATTCTCACTACTTTGAGATGTCAATCATAAATATGATACATCATTATAGGTCCATGCCCGGGATCGTGGTCTAGGTAGGGGAAAGGTTATATATCTAAGACGGTGGGGTAACTACATTCTCCTCAATTGCTCAATGTTTGGAAAGTATGGCATTCTTATTCATATTTACATCAGAGAAACGCGATGTAGGTAATCAAAAGGAGGTTGTTTGCACTCGAGCCTAAAGATTAGAGTTGCAAATTTTGATTAAGGTCAGTCTAAGCGAGCAGTAGACCGACATAAATTTATTTTGATATACTCGCACATATATATTATCAATCATAATTTCTAAGACCCGTACTGATAGAAAACCAACTGCAGATAAATTGTGATACCAAATTTATAACAAAACATATTTTTTATTTATATATGTTAAATAATATTGTCACGGAATGGATGTCAGATGGAATAACGCACTTTTTGAATCCCCTGTAAAATGTCGCAACACTATAGTAGGATCTACAAAGTCTCCAAACATTTACAAATGTCTAGAAGCGACGAAAACCTCCTAAAAACTAGAGTAATCTATAATTTTTGAAAATACCAACATTTGGATATAAATTTATTATTTTTCTATACAGTTTCATATGAATTATTTATTTTATACTGTTTTTTAATACTGTTGATATTATTAACGTTTTTTTTATATTGATTTATTTTATAAAGTTTATTGCTTTTGATCTTGCTTTTATACTGTTTATAGTATTTTATCTTAAAACACAGAAAATACATTAAAATGGGAGGCGGTTTCTCTAGAACTGGCCTAGCCTAAGTGAGAAATCACCAGGATTTCTTGCTGTTAATATTTTTTTGTGAAGGATAAAAAAAAATACGGAAGTAAATTCCTTTTTCATTCCTTTACTCACTTGTGTACCATCCTGTGGTTTTCCTACATGATGCGTCTAGAGGATTGGGCTGAGTACAGGAACTGAGACACGACTCTCTTCTCGAACACGTTCATCTTCTTATTCACTTCACATCAATCGGTGAGGCTTTTAATAGAACCATCTGCTAATTTAGTTTTTTGATCACTCCTCTAACTCTAGTACCATGCATACTGGTGTCGTATCTCTCTTGCGTTCCTCGTTCGTCTATACCACATTCCAAAATTATCCAAGCGATCCTTTTTTTATCTTGTTCACTATTCACTTCTAACTATTTGTTATTTATTCAATCACATTGAGAATTGTCATTTAGTGTAGTTGTATTCTTCTTTTCAAGTAAACCTTTTCAATATTCGTAAATATGTACGTTGTACCAAATTATTATGCCTAATTAAAACACTCTTATACCAATATACAGTATATTGAAAAAGATTGGAACTACCGCGAACACGGACCAACCGTACGATAACAATTTAAGGAATATTAAAATATGCATCGAAGGTTCGAAAAGAAAATGTAAAATGAAAATATACGGGGATTCGGTCGAATTACTCCGCGTGTAGGTTTAGTAATTCCCGGCATTTGCTCAAGAATTTTATTACCGTAAATAAATGATTGGTTGAGATTAAATCTACGTAAAAAACTGGTCACGACGTCATAAGAAACTAAGTAGAAAAATCTGTACATTATACATTGATTGCTGGTTACCAACGAATGCAAGAATCTAAAATTAAAGTTTAATATCTTAGATGAAGACATATATTTCCGTTTTTTCTAGTCCGACTCCTAGATAAACCAAAAAATCGTATATATAATTTAGGGATCATTTACGTTTTTGCAAATAACATTATATAGCACAAAATGAACATTAAGATGTGTCTCTCTCTTTTTCTCTTATCCCATTTCCCATTCCTCTCCTTATTCTTTTTTCCACGATTCCATGTTCTGGGCCATCGTTTCGTCCAACTGGGCATTCTTCAGGTCCTTTTCCATACTACTCTACCATCTGGCGCTAATAAAAACCTGTATTGCATTTAATTTTTTGCACATAATAAAAACCTCCATGAACATTCATTTATCAACTGAGTACCTTATTGTATAAGTGATCTAGTTGTCAAGATTCTGTGAGATCAACAAGTTAATCCAATTTTCATTGCACAAGCGCATTACTAAGTTAATGTATTTAAAAAAAAAGCATAGTTTTGGTAATGTGGATCCAGCGCGACATCTTTAGACAAACGGTTTCGTTATGAAAAGCGATGCACTCAACAGCCTGTAGTTAACACTCTTGTATGTATATATATATATATATAATATATATATATTATATATATATATATATATATATATATACGAGAGGTAAATTTTCTCGGTTATCCCGCGTCAGTTGGTCCTGAGAAGGACCCTTGTACTCCCGACGTTTCAAACAGATCACACTGTTCATCTTCAGGGGGGATGACTTGTCACTGAAATATTATTGAAATGTTTTTTTAATTTTGTTTGATTTGTTTTAAAGCTTATGAATTTTTAATATTCCATAAATGTAAATTAATAAAACGATAGTACAACGCTTAATGCAAACTTTGATGTCGCTTATCTTTGTAACTGTCGACATTTCTCGCAAAGTATATATAATATATTTTTTTTTAAAATCGAATAATTCTCTCCCTTCTGATTTTTTTAAATTATAACTGAATTAGTAATATTATTATGAAAATAAGAAACATACATTGAATGCGAGCGATAGCCTTTTTTTAAGGATATTCAGTAATTTATTCAAAAAGACATTACAATTAATGTTAATAAGTAATAAAATTGGTAATAAATCTTGATAGTCAAAAAAAAGTGATCTCAGTTTGAAGCACTTCAATAAGTGGTCCACTAAGCTAAAAGGTTTCCTTACTTAAGGGGGGGTAAGCTTTTTAACTTTTTTTTTTCATTTTATTTTTTTATTTTTAAATGAATGTATAACATCGCAAGAATATTGTGTCAAAACTTCAAGTCAATAGGAGCAAAATTGACGAAATTATGAACATTTGAGCGATACTCAGACTGATTTTCTATATCTGCTCGGGCAGGTAAGAGACGCGCTCACCTGAGGTTTACCGGACGTGCTATTGTATTGGAAGAGTTTTGCGTAGACAAGGACAAAAAGATGCTGATGATGAAAGCTCTTTGCTGTGTGAAAATATCATCGACGATTATGTGTAAGTGTAAAATAAGTGTTGAATTTTATTTTGAATTTTACAGTGTGCAAAACTTTAAAGTGTTTTCCCCACATCTCACGTTTTCAAAGTCGGTGTCCATCATAACTTCAAAACTACTGCACCGATCCTTTTGAAATTTTGAACACTATTTTTGTACATAATTTACGAGGTAACGCTGGACTTTTTAAGGTAAGACTTTTTTTCAAATATGTTATTAATTTTTATTTTTTAATAACAAATTAGTCGATATTTTTCGCAAAAAATCGCGTTTTTCCCTTCAAAGTATTCCAAAAAATTGAAAAATTGAAATTTCAAAAAACCCTCCCAGCGTTACCTGGAAAAACTTATTATCTAACGAATGAACTTTGATTTTTTGATTTCAGATGATCTAGCACCAAGTAATGATGGACACCGCAATTCCACTTTTTTCCGAGACACGTCCGAATAATTGCTGCCATTGCCGTATTTTTTAATATTTCTTCTTGAAAATTTTACACAATATTCTTAAAATGTCATAATTTAATGTAATATTTCTTCTTGAAAATTTTACACAATATTCTTAAAATGTCATAATTTAATGTACCATTAGTTTTAATAAAGAAATTTTAACTGTTTTGTCACAAAAAATTCACAAAAACATCCCTTTTTTTGTACGAATTAACCTTACCCCCCCCCCCTCCTTAAATATACAAGTATTCTAAACTTACTTACTAGGTATTAATATATAATATAACCTACTTTGTTAATATTAGGTATACAAGAATTAATTAACTCAAGTTCAAAAATACACACATTCCTCGGATATACCATATTTGATACTGTCAGTCGTTGACAAATTCGATAAGACATGTTCATGATCGATGGAAATAATTTTGCAACACAGAGCAAGGGTTGAAATTTCGGACATTTCCCAAAATATAAGAATATGTATTTTGGATTCGTGTAATAAAGTACAAAATAAGATCGAAGATCTCTTCTCTAATATGTATTACACTTCGTTTATAACTTTATTTTATTATTTAATATTAACGCCCTTCAGGGCTTATACTAAAAATAAAGGTGAAGTAATACAATATCAAGCTATAACACAAGCACTTATAAAGCATAACATTGAGTAAATGACAAGTAAGATATAAGTAAGTTAAAAAAGTAAAATAAAATAAAAAAGTAAAAATAAGTAAGTACCTAGCATTATCAATAAATAATTATACATTTTTTTATTATTTTTTTTATTTAAAATATAATAGAAACCTAAAAGGTTTATGGATATCATTTTTACGTGATTCATTATAGGAATATATTAGGTCCTTACATATGAAATTGGCGTTTAGTATGGGAGGAACATAAAGCCGATTTTTTTTTATTATAATATATTTATTCAATCAAAGTATGTACCATTACTATCTATGCACCATTACTATCTCATAGGTAGTTCATCGATCCCTTTACTAAAAAAACCATTCGGACGGGAATCAATAAAATCTTTGAAGGCGGTTTGGACTGCCCCATCGGAGTTGAATTTTTTCCTTTGCAAGAAGTTATCCAAATTTCGACAAAAATGGTAATCTGTTGGGGCAAGGTCCGGAGAGTACGGTGGATGTCTTAGACATTCCAATGGAAGCTCCTCTAATTTGGTAGCCGTCTGTTGTGCAGTGTGTGGTCTAGCGTTGTCATGAAGCAGCAGTGGCCTAGAGCGATTAACCAGCCTCGGTTGTTTAGCAGCTAGCTTTTCCATCATGGTCTGCAGATGCTGACAAACGACATCTGCCGTAATCGCCTGGCCAGATTTAAGAAAGCTGTAGTGAACGACACCAGCCCTAGTCCACCAAACGCTCACAAGTAACTTTTTTGGAGTCAATTTTCGCTTGGGGCATGGTTTGGCTGGTTCGGCAGGGTTCAGCCATTGCTATG